>JAWNPI010000085.1:13065000-13237500 GCA_035047625.1 Drosophila mettleri
TCAGAGAGGGTGTGCCCCGAGACGCGACGTCTGCTTGGCATGGGATTAGTTGAGAAATAAAAATCCACCCAAGCAACAGCAACAACAACAGCGGCGAAAAAACTGCTGATGAGTTGAAACGTGGCTCAAAAAAAAAAAAAAACCAAAAAAAAAAGCGGTTATTTAGTAGTTGTGAGTGGGTGGTGTTTGGGTGGGCCGCTCGGGTTGCTTGCTGGCATTTTTCTCGCTCTGTTTCAGTTGTTCTGCTGCTGCTGCTTCTTCTTCTTATTGTTGTTGTCTTTTTTTTGGGTGCGCTAAAGAGAAATTAAAACGAGGGATTTTTCCATTTGGTGCTTAGAACTTGCCGCGGCTATGGGGATTTTACTCCTTTTTTTTCAATAGCTTCTGACTTTTATGTAATTATATATAGTATACATATATATATAGGTATATATATATCGCTGTATATAGCATTGTTCGCTTGTCTGTTTGGCTAGCGGTAAAGAGTTTGAGTTGGAGCCCAGCTTGGGGACTGCGCTCAGAGCTCATCAATAGAGCAGAAATTGATAAACGCTGCCAGCGTTGGGCAAAGGCGAACAATTAAAACGTTTAAGAATACAGCACAAAGAAAATAGACAAAAGAATTCATTGTGTAAGAAAAAAATATAAATTATATTTATAATAAATGCATGCAAATTTGAAGTGGTTTTTAGGTTCAATTTTAGTTCAGTTCTTATCGTTTTTATTTTTTTTTAAATATTTTGAATATTTTTTTTTATTTTTAAATTTTTTATTTTTATTATAAAATATATTATTTTTATGTATTTTTAATTTATTTTTATTTTTATGTTTTGCCATTAGTTCATTAAACAAATTTGTAACTCAACTCAAATTATTAAACTCACCTTTTAAAATCCTCTACAAGGGTAATTATTAATTATCAATACAGCAGCTAAAATATCCCTTTTGGTACTTTTTTTTTGTTGCGCTCTTTGAGTAGACAAAAAAGAAAAGGCAAATGGTCAGCGTTGTTATTGGGTTGCCTTTTTTTTTTTTTTTGGCTTTTTTATTTTTTGAGTGCCGCCTGGCAACGTTGTTGCTTGCGTCGCGAACTCGGTGGCTTTTTTCTGATTGGATTGGGCGTCGTTTTCTTATGTACAACCCTTTTTTTTTCTGTACATAGACTGTTTTGTTTGCAACGCAGACGTTGCGCAGATATTAATTGCTGTAAAAAATAATAAAATATTTAATTTTTTTCGCTATGTGCGCGTCGCCTGTAAATAGGCAATGGCAATATTGTGAAAACGAAAGCGCAGCGACTTGACCGACCTACAGCAATAACAAAATCATGAAGAGAAGATCAAAACCCACAAAAATAGCTGGGAATCAAAATAAAAGACTCGAAAATCAAACACACATACGATGCAACGGCGGCAGAGCAACGATAGAAAGCGTGAATAAGAAGTAGCAGAAGCAGAAATAGCAGCAGCAGCAGCGGTGACGACGGCGACGGCGACGGCGACAACAGCTGTAGCAGAAGCAGCTGTGGCAGAAGCTAAAGTAAAGTAACGTAATGTAAAGTAAAGTGGCAAAGTGAAAGACGCGAAAACTCGCTCATGTGACCGAGCGACCGAGTAATAAAATAGCAAAAAGCGACAGCGACGTCGACGTTGGCTGAGACAGAGGCTGAGGCAGCGTCTGTGGCGTTGCCGTCTCGCAATGTAAATAAAAGTATAAAGCGTGTAAAAGCAGAGTTCAAAAAAGCGAAAGAGCGCAAAGCGAAAATACACATAACATAACATATAATAATAATAATAAAAATGCCGGCCGCTTTAGCGGCTGATTTTCAGACACACTCTCATACACACACACACACATTGACGAAAATTTTGCCATTTTTGCTTTGGTTATCCTATCGCCGCGTACTATTTTCGTCAGTCAGCTGCTGCTGCCGTTACTGCTGGTGTCTGCCGCTCTCCCTTTGCTCATATGTTTTTCACTCGCTATCTGGTTTGTATGGAAGTGTGTGTGTGTGTGTGTGTTTATATGTGTGAACGTGTTGTCTGCTGAGTATTTTGATAATTCAAACTTCCTCAATGTGTTGCAGCTGCGACGCGACGACTTCTTTTTATTCGCTGCTTTGCTTCACCTACGCATCGTCGTTTTATGTGCAACTTTTGCTGTTACTTCTTTAAGTTTTCATTTCATTCATTGCGTGCGCTCGCTATTTTTTTTTCTCTTGCTAGTCCGCAAGTCTTCAAGTTCAAATGTGACGTTTATTTTTAGCGCTTCTCTGTGTTTAGGTCTAACGGGTTCGCAAGCTTAAGTTGCTTTACGTAGGAGAATACGAGTGTACGTATTTAGTAGAGAGAGCGCAAGAGTGCAGCTGTTTATTGCCAATTTTCATTAAAAGGCGTTGTAAGAGTTTCATTTGAACTGAGAGCAGTGATTGGCTCTCAATTAACATGGAATCAATTATTTCCTTTTAAGAGCAAGCTTAAATACATACTTAAGACTCGTAACCTTTAAAGCGATTTTTAAGGTTTTTCTGATGTCTAATCGGATTTTTTGGTTGTTGCTTCTTTTTTATCCTGTTTGTCCTGCGGCAAGCGTTGCGACTGGTCAAACGTTGCTCAAGTTAAATTAAAAATATGTGGTCTACTTTTAGGTGGCTAGCAACAGCAGCAACAACAACAACTTGAAGGATATTATTGGTAGAGTAAGAGAGCAAACACAAAGCAAAATTTTGAAGAATTTTTAATTAAAATGCAAGCAGCTATAGCTCCAGCTACGCTGGCTGCGACGTCAACGACGACGTCCACATGTTGTTAGCTGTGTCTTTTTTTTTTTGTTCCTTTCGTTGTAATTGTGTAAACATGGGCGAAAAAAAAAATGGAGAAGGAAACATAGAAGAAGTATCAGTGTAAAAAGGAATGGCGACAAATGTTGCGGTTTTTCGCAAAGCTGAGCGCGAGCGCGCGTAAAAGCAGTTAGTAAATTGCAAACACACACACGCACACACACACTGAAGAGCCAGACACCTGCATCATATGCAAAAAAAAAAAAATTTAAAGGAGCAGAGGAAAGAAAAAGAGCGAGAGAGAGAGAGATCGGGCAGCCTGATGGTCACGTAGCAGGAAGCTTTAAACCCAAAAGCCAAAGTCCAACGAGTGTGGGCTGTATTTTTGTATTTGTTTTTTTTTTTTTGTGGAGTTGGAATGACAATGTGCGTGCAAGCGAGATAGCGACATGGGCGACATGCATGCATACGTATATGCGGTAAGCTACAGCTGCGTAGCAAAAAACATGGCGGACAGTGCTTTGTGCGTGCTCTACGGCAATGCCATTTAACCTAAACATCATTCAGCGTACATGGAACGTCTGCCAAGCATGCTGCTGCTGCTGCTGCTGCTTCTGCTGCTGCTGCTGGTGCTTCTGTTTTTGCTTTTGCTTCTGGCATCCTACGGCTGTTCCTAGGCTTTAGCTATGCAGGCGGACAGCAACGCCCAATTGCTCAACAGAGGCCCCGGCTGCCTGCGTATTGTAACTGTAAATGTAACTGTAGTTCGTAGCTACTCTTGAGCCCACACACACAGACATAGACGTCGCTACGTTTCGTTCTGGCGCTTGAAGCTCGGAGCCTGACGTTTCATTTCCGTAACTCAAATGCTGCTGCCGCCGCAGCTGCTGCTGCTGCTGCAGCTGGCGCTCTTGTTGCACAGTGGAGACACTTTATAGCCGGAGAATCTTCATTTACTTCCGCGCCCAGCCAATTTTTTTCTCTCTCTATTCTTCTTTGATATATTTTTTTTTTGTTGCGCATACGCCTCGTATCACATCGCAGCTGAAAACATGGCCATTTCTTTTTTTTGGCATACCCTAACATTGGGCTGATGTCAGTGACACGAAGTCATATGATTTGGTAAATTATGTAATTAAGTATATTTGGGAAAATTTCAGTGATAATGATGTTGCGGCTCATTGATTGTTATAAGTGTGGTTGGCATAGGGATTTTTTTGGGGATATTTTTGGGATTTTTATTGTGATTTGTTGGGATTTTATTTTTATATGTTTGGGACTTTGAGGGATATTTTTTGGGATTTGCGATCAATTGGGATTTTTTTTAAATTTTGGTGGGATATTTTATTATTTGATGGGAATTTTGTAGCTCTGACTTTTCGCTTGCTGCCAAACTGCCAGCTATTGTCGAGCTAAGGCCGGAATAGCATCATGATGATGATGTACATCATTGGCAAGCAAGCGCTCCTCTCTCTCTTTCTCTCTCTCTCTCTCTCTCGCCGTGTGCTGTGTCCCCGTTGTTCATCTTTGGCTGCAAGGGCTTGTGGCTGCCACAGCTGCCGCCCAGCTGACAATCAATGTTTGGTTTAGCTGCAAAAATGTTCCTTTTTAGACTGGTATAAAAAAAAAAAAAAATAAAAAATGTCGAAGCAGAAGAAGAAGAAGAGGCAAAAACAGAAACAAAACATCGAATGGCCATAGAAGAACAAGAAATGTGCGAAGCGAAAAAAAAATGAAATTAATTTCTTTTGTGTGTTGGAGCAGGTAAAGAAAGGAGTGGGGCGGGGGCGGTGCGACGTTAGTTAGTTGGCCAGGTGGGAGCCGGCTCCGGAGACTGGGTCGCAACTCCAATGTTCATTTCCGGCAGTCAAAGCTGCGTCCTGTGCGGTGCGCTCAGGTGCGCATCTCTGGAGGAGTCTGAGTTAGTTGGCATCTTGCAACAAGCCGTGGCAGCCAGCCTGGCAGCCTGGCAGCCGGCAGCCTGGCAGCTTGCACTCTTCATTGCGCTGTCTTTTCATACGCTAACTTTTTTATGTTGCCTTTTTTTTCTCTGTTTTGTTTTTTGTTAGATTTTTTCGCCGCATTCTTCTTGGCGTTTGTTCATTTGCCCGCAACTGTATCCATGGCATGCGGCATGCGGCATGGGCGCTGCCCGTAGGCGTGGCGCACATACATATAAGCCGCCCGCAACCGACAGAAACGTTTGTCTCTTTAGCTTATTTTTTTTTTTTCTAGACTGAATTGCTGTGTATGCTAATGAAGCCTCTTCTTTTGGAGCTGGGCTGGGCTGGGCTGGGCTGGTCTGGGGCGACTAGGACACTGGGTCCGAGTGCTGGCGCTGGCGCTGGCTGCGGTCTAAGCTGCAGCCATTTGGCTCGCTTTTAATCCCTGCCACTAAAGACCAAGAACGACGCCCACTTTGCTGCGCAGGCTCGCAGCTGAGCAATGCACAGGACTCGCAGGACTTGCCGCTGTCCCTGTGTGTGTGTCCGTCCGAGTTGCCTGCAATCTGCACGCCTTGTTGCGGTATTAGTTTGCTTTACGTGATTTCGTTGCATTCGTTTTTTGCTCTGCTTCATTTCTTTACTTTCTTTACTTTTTTTTTGCATTCTCACATTTTCTTTGGCTCTCTAGCTGTGTGTGTGTGTGTGTGGAGGAAAACCCCATAGATTTAATTACAGTTTTCCTCTTGCAGATAATCGAATTTTTTGCTTGCCACGTCCACGTCCTGTGTTGCATGCAACTTCCTTTTAATCTGCATGTCGATTTCCTTTGCACAGATTCTTCTCTTACTCAACAACAACGTTCTGCTGCTGCTGCTGCTGCTGCTTCTTCTCTATTTTTTTTTTTTTTTTGCACTCTGCTCGCATTTTTCTCTCTGTGTATTTTTTTTTGGCTGAAGTTTTCACATAAATTTCAGTTCAGTTGTAATTAAAAATTGCTTTTGAGGCGCAGCGAGGCTTCTGCTGCGTTTCTTAGTCAAAATTAGTTTCCATCTTCCAGCTGCTGCTGCGTTACGTTTAATCCACAAGCTTCGTGCGCACATCCTTGCCTTTGACGTCCTGTCCGAGCACCTTTTTTTATGTTTCTCCCTTTGCCTTTATTGATTTGCCGAGAAAGAAAAAAAAATCACAAAAATTGTGCTGTAATTATTTATCAGAAGTGATTTCTCGTTCGACTGCAGCTTAATAAACTCTTTCAGCTGCACTTTTATTGTTTAATTAAAGGTTGACAATGAAATTCCAATTGGGAGTGACTGCACAGAGAGAGAGAGAGAGAGAGACAGAGACAGAGCATATTTATTAGAGTTAATTTTTGCTGGTGCATAAGGTATGCAGAAATTGAGGAATATATGGCAAATGGGAATTCCAATTCCAATTCCATTTGAGTATGCACAATCAAAAGTAGATCATGCTGATTGGAATCCATGATGTGCTCGACTTTCCAATTGGACCTTTGTGGTTTGCTTTTTAAATAATGCATATTGCATATGCTTTAATGCATACTGATGAATACCTATGAAATGATGGGCTTTATAATAATAATTATAATATTATAATGAATACTATATTGAAATAATGCATTTTATAACAATTTTTTGCTATGACTCCTCGAACCCTTCTATAAAGTGTAGTAAATTTATTAAAATTCTATAGACTTGAGCCTTGACAAATACTCTCACTGAATGCAATTATCACGCTCTAAAAATTATATATAATATACCTACATCTAGAACAAAACGTATTCTATAATTAATTTCCCATAGTAAACAGCGCAGTAAGCAGAGCGCGCTCTTATGCACAGGTGTCTATGTGTGTGTGTGCCATGAATGCATTAAAGAAACTTTTAATTATTGGTATATAAAGCGCGAAGGGTTCACTTTGTGAATGATAAAATTATTGGGCAGAAGCTGAGAAAAAATGTATATAATATGAGATTTGATTTGATGAGGTATTAAATATGATATAATATTATCGCATACAAAATATGATGCTATGATATGATGTATAAGAAATAATATATTATTCATTGTATATAATATATGAAAAATAATATATTATAAATTATACATGATGTATAAAAAATGATATAGAATTAAATATTTATATTTGAAAAATAATAAATTATATATGATATATGACAAATAATATATATGATGATATGATATGATATGATCTATTCATTGCATATTTAATTATTTATAAAATCAGATTTAATTATTTCAAATAAATCCTATTTCTGATTTTAAGAAACTTAAGATTAAATTAATTATTATTTTTAGCTTTAAGATAGATATAAATGTGTATGCATAATATATAGTATAGTATATATATATATATATATATATATATATATATATACTATATATATATATATATATATATATAGATATATATATATATATCTGTATTTTTGTATTTTTGTACAATAACTTAAGTGATTTTCCATTGCATTTTGTTTGGTACCTTTTACTAATGACCCCAATTCGTTTTGTTCTCTTTCTATCTTTCTCTTTGACAGGTAAGCAAAAATCGTGACGTTGTAAAACGCCCCAAAAAACACAACCCAAAAAAAAAAAAAAACCTTCCACAATATATGAAAAGAAGAAGAAGAAAAAACTGCAGCAATGCAAGAAAGTAAAAACTGTAAGTTTCACTGCGATCTGCGAGCAGATTGTGAAGAATACAAATATATATACCATATATACCCTAAATTATGCGTATGTGTGTGTGTGTGTGTGTGTGAATTCCAATATGCCCACAAAATATGCAAACTGAATCACAATGCAAAAATGTTCAAGCGACTTGAATTTTATGTCAATACAAATAAAATAAAATATGAGCGGGTTTTAGCAATTGAACTAGACCTTAAGATACCCTTTAAAATTGGCATATGAAGTGTTTTTAACAGCTGCTTTTATCTTGTTTTCAAAAGTTGAGTAATTCATTAAATTTTATATAGTACAAAAGGCTTTTATTTATCGATAATTTCAGGTAATAAGAAAATATTTTTTTCCATGAAAAAATGTATTTTTTGAGCGATTTTTTGGCATTGAAAATATTTTAATATTATTATTATAATAATAATATTTTAATATTCATAAAAAAATGTGTAAAAATTGCTTCGTATATCTATCAAATTAGAGTTATCGATATACTAGTTTTTACTATCGATATTCTGAATGTAGCGCATATTATAAGTATTTAGTGCAATTTATAGGTATTTATTTAGTATATACCCTATAATACCCTATAGTATTCAAATCGATCGCCGAGCACTCACTCATGACAAACAGTTGTTTGACTGACGCCGCCGATCAGCGTCCCGAGAGCCGCGGGCCGCGCGCTCGCTGCCCTCGTGATTGCAGCAAAGCGTGATACACTGCCCAAAAAGTATGAGCGCAATGTGTGTATATATATATATGTGTATGTATGTATATAAAATTTACCTGTGGCATTGGTATAGGGGCGTGTCGCTGCCCTCAATTGCTCGCTTGCCCCACCCTTTGAGCACTTGCCACGCTCGCCGCTTTTTGCCTCTCTTTCTCTCGCTCGAGCTGATATTTTGGTTTTGTTTGTGGCTCGCACGACTGTCGAATCGAACTGATCGTCGTCTGAGCCCATTTCCTGGAATCGTTCGAGCCAATCGACTCGCTTGGCTGCTGTTGTTTGAGCTCCTGAACACATGTAGTTGGCTTGTGCTCGGGTTCTGTATTTGCCTGCCAAAAATAAAGAAACAGCAACCGAAATGCAGACCAACTGTTGACTCTGCTAGAGAGGAGACGATTGTGTTGGATTTATCGAAATATTATATATATAGATATATATAAATATATCATTGCATTTCCATAGAAAGTGTTGCATAATAACACTAATCACTTTTCAGTTCTTAGCAAATTCTCAGAAATTAAATTCGTTTCATGCACACATCCCTAGCATATGACAATATCACAGAGCACTGAGAATAACAACGACTACATACATACTCTTACACACACACTCACACAATGTGCTAATTGAGTTAGTATTAAAAAAAAAAATAAATAAAATGAGCTAAATATTGTGTGGACAACTCTTATGACTCGTGAGTGGCGAAAAATGTCGAAATACATAAGTAGCCAGCGGTCGACAGAGTGAGTGTGGGAGACAGAGGAAGAGGGGGACAACATATTGTGTCTACTTAGCAACTTGCTGCAAAATAACACCCCCAAAGCATTGAGGCCCCACAGTGCTGACAGACACTACAACAATGCTCTTACACTAAGAGAAACGATCAATCAAGCTCAGCTTCATTTTCTTATTAGATTTCTATTTTTTAAGTTACTTAATTTTGGTTTTATTTATTTATTTAGTTTTGTGATTTAAAAAATATATATATGTTTTATTTTATATATATTTTATTATATTTATTTTATATATATTTTATTATATTTATTTTTATAAATATATTTCAAAGTTTTTATTTTATATATTTTTTGTTTTGCTTATTATTTAGTTTATTTATTAGCTTTAAAGTTTTTTTTTCATTTCCTTATTTTTTTTTTTTTTTTGGGGTTTTATTATGTTTTTGGCATTATTTATTTAATTTCTTTTCATTTTTATATTATATTATTTTAATAGTCATTATATATATGTATATTTATTTCCTTTTTTATATTTATATTTATATTTTAATTTTTTTTTTGTATTATTCATTTTTTTATAATTATTTTTTCTTGTATTAAAATTTATTTGATTTTAGTTTTTTTTATATCATATATTTTTATTTTATTCATATGTTATTAATTTTTAACTTAATTATATTAATTTTTTTATTTAAATTATATATATTTTTTTTTTTAATTTTTATTTCTTAAATTGGGAATTTCTCATATAAGAGTTATGGCTTAATTTAATTATTTTACTCATTATGTATATCATATTCTTTAATGGCTTTCTCTCAGTGTAAGCGCTGTTAAATGGGCTTAGGGCTGGCTGCTGCACACCAAAACGATAAGCGGTTCGATAGTTGTTGCAGTTGCATGCTTTGTGCTCAATTCCGCATATGGCATCGAAAACCGATAATTACCAAAGCCAGCCAGCACACACACACAGTGTGTGTATGTGTGTGTGTGTGACGGAGCTCTACCTGCAGCGGAAGCCTCACAAGAGACAGCAACAACAACAACAACAACAACAACAACAACAACAACAACAACAACAACAACAACAACAACAACAACAACAACAACAACAACAACAACGTGTCTCATTGCAACAAATTACTCACGCGCAAAAATTGTTGTTGCCATGCTTTATTTTCTGCTTCTTCTTACACATATAATTTCACTATATGCACATATATACATACATATACATATGCATATATATGACGTATGCTTTCGGTGCGATATGTCTGGAATACACATACATATATGTACGTATGTAGATCCCTTGTATATTTGCTATGCATTGGCTCCCCTTTATTTTACCTGTGCGATTACATTAGGGTGACACAATTTGATTAGAGAATTAAAAACTGACTGCATTTGCTATTGATTTGCGCTTTAAATAAATTCTAGAAATAATCTTAATAATCATTGCACAAAATTCAGCTTGATTTATTAAGCGATTTAATTAACGATCTTTCCTAATAATATTCTCTCTTAACTTAATCTCAACTGGCAACATTATTCACTCATCGACGCATTAGGAATTCGAAAATCTTTTAATCTGCCAGTCAAGATCAAGTATTGTTTTTGTATATCTTGAAACACCCTAATGCTGATATCGTGGCACTCTCTCTCTGTGTAAGTGTGGTGTGTGTGTGTATGTGTGTACTTAAGCCGCAAAAACGAAGTCAGCGTTTGCGACGACGCCACCGTCTCAGTCGCTGCCACCGGCATCGGCATCGGCAACGCGGCACCGGCAATGATGACGCCGTCATCGGTCTACCTGTTCGCAAAGTTGGACACATTTTCTTTCTTCCACATCGTCGCTTACCTAAGGGACTCACACACATTTACACCCTACCTGAGCGTGCACACACACACACATACACATACGCATACGCATACATATGTATATGCTGAGTGTGAGTGCGACAAAGATCTATTGACTGGAAGACTGGACTGGCTCGCGCATCGTTCGCTCTCTGTCGCGCTCGCTAGCAAACGAGCCGCTGCGAAAGTCAAGCCAAGCTGAACGAACGGGCCACGCTAAGCTGCTGTTGCCGCTCCGCCGGCGGCGTTAACCAACGACGACGACGACGCCGCCGCCGCCGTCGACGCCAGCGTGGACGTGTCGTTGTTGAAAGTCTTCGTCGCTGTCAGACGCCGCCGAACAGAAACGAAACGGAAAAAAGTTGGGTTTTGGAATTTTTTTGCTCTTGCTCTTCTTTGGTTTTCAGTTCAGTTCGATTTTAATGCACAGTCGCGACGTACGTGTGTACCTGTCTTGTGTCTGACGCTTCGTCTTCTTTCTCTTCCTCTTGCGCTCTCCTTCGCGCTGTGCGTCTTTTCGAGAACGTCGCTGTCGTCGCGCGAATACACGAAAAACACCTTAAGCAACAAAAAAAAAAAAAAAAAAAAAACGAAAGAAAATAAAAGAAAAGAAAAAGTGCAAGCTAAAGCAAAATATGCAACAACAACAAGTGCAACAAAAGAAATAGCGCAAGCAAAAATAAACAACAAGAGCTAAAAAGTGCGATCAAAAGAAATTCAAAGAAAGTAAGTTGCTCGCTCAGTGATTTTTTTTTTTGCCTCTTCTTCAGCTTCTTTTTCTACTTTACACAATATTCCGTTTATTTTGGCACTTCTTGTGTTATGGTGCAATCATAGCGAACGTTCTGCATGCAGAACGAGAGACAGTGAGTGTGAGTGTGGGAGAGGAGAGCGAGCGAGTGAGTAGGCGAGCTTAACTTCGAGTGCTTTTGATTTTGAGTGCAGAGGGCGCGCGCACTCTCAGCAGTTGTGTGTGACCCAACCGATCACCGGATGTGTCCGGCTAATGTGCCGGCCATTTTGTTTTCTGCTGCTCATTAGCTCATGTGTCGCCATCTCGCTCTCACTGGCTGCCAGTGTGCGCTTGGCTCAATTATTGATTGATTAATTATTGCTGACGCGTATGCGTCGTCCGTTCGACCATGCGACCCTTTGCAAAACCGGTTCATTGACGTCGATGTCGCTGCTATGGGTTGCTGTTGCCGTTGCCATTGCCGTCTGTGGTCTGCGTGTGGCGCGCACTCTCTCTTTTCTATAGTTAGATATCGCCTGCCCCTCGCCTGCTGCTCCTTCTAACACCTCGTTGAGGCGCCTAACTATAATCCAATTGCTGTTCATTTGGATATGCTCATCGATTACCGCAGCTCTTCCCCCTCTCCCTTTCCCTCTCTCTCTCGCTCGTTATGGCGCCTGCGCTGACAGCCTCCCAAGCCGCATTTTCAATCAACAGCAGCCCGTAACGGGGTTGCACATGGCAAGGCCTCGTAGCCTCTCCCTACACCTCGTCTTTCCCCCCTCTTCTTCTTTTTCTTTGCACTCTTCTGGTCATTTGCAATTAACACTTTTGCGTACGTGCCACAGGCGGTTGCAGCTTAATCAGACAAACACAACAGCAGCAACAGCAGCAGCAGCAGCAGCTGGCCAAATGGGCTAAGCTTTCAGCTACCAACTTGCAACTGCGAAGCTTCCAACGTGCAGCTTCCAATTCGAAATTTCCAGTATTAGCAACAGTTAATGCTGCTGCCACACCACAAAGCTAATCAGCGTGCAACGACTTTCTCGTTAATTTTGTTGCCGTTGTTGTTGTTGCTTTTTCTGTAATTATTATTTTATAATCAACTTATTAACGCTGCTGGCCCAGCCACATGCCGCAATGCGTGTTGCCTCGGCTTCACAGACTAAAATTCAATTAAAAATCTCTAGTGTGTCTTGTTGTTTGTTGTTGTTGTTGTTGTTGTTGTTGTTGTTGTTGTTGTTGTTGTTGTCTTACACATTCTATTTCTTATTGAGGTCTACCTCTGTCTCTCGCCCTCCCTGCCTCTCTCCCTCGCTCTTGCAACTGGCCCCAAAAACATGTCTGTGCGTGTGTGTGATTGTTGGCGCAGCTCTCATATGGTTTTTGCTATGATTTATTAATGCTCTCGGTAATTAGTCTCGAATTTAATATAAATTTGATCAATGCGTGCAGTAAATGCTGTTTATGTTAACGTCTTTTGTTAGCCAGGTCAATGCTATAGAGGCAAAGTCCAAGACTTGATAAAAAATAAAATAATTGTGAAAGTATGCATACAGTCTGTCAAGAAACAGTTTACACAAAGCGAAAAATTCATATTTTTCGACTTTAGACACAAACATTATGGCTATTTATTCAAATTAACTTAATTTTTTTGATGGCAATCTATTTAATAAGAAATTTTAAATTAATTTTTAAAAAAAAATTAGCAAAATTGAAAAGGGGTGGGAAAATAAACAACAAAAACTAAGATTACACAAGATTCACGCTGTCAAGAAACTCTTTACACACTTCGTTGTTCAATTAGGGTTGGTCGAGCTCTAAGAAATAACGGCGCTTTACCGTTGCGTTTGCAGTGTGCGTCGCGTTGAACATGCTTATTCTTGCATCGTCTTTAATGTGTTTGAAAAATATTGCTGATGACGCATCTAAAAAGTGATTTACTTCAATTTGTAATAGTGCCTGTCCACAGATTTAGCTTTGCTGTGATCCCATGGATTTATTATGATCACAAGTTAGGAAAATCTATTGGGAAACTAGTTGAATAGTTGTCTGTGTCAAAGAAAAGTCGTTATAGCGTTATAAATCGGGCGGAATATGGATGTAAACTCGAAATTAAGAGTATCAATGGGCAAAAATAAAAATTGTATTTTTGTAGAGACCCATTATTTAAGCGGAATATTGATCAAAATCGGAAAATATCAATGCGTACACTTGCAAAGGTGCTTAAGGAATAATATGACGTAGATGTATCATACAAAATACTATGGGATACCATACTACGGTATGGGTACACTTTTAGAGTCATCCAAAAAAAACTGCGTTTTTATCGGATAATGCAAAAATAGCATCAGTTTAGCTGAGAACATGATTAGTCGGCCGGCTGAATTCTAGGAAATCGTCAAAATGTGCTACAAAACAATAATAATGCTGCAGTGTAACAATGGTCCATCTGGAATATGGTCAAAGCCCTTAATTACGCTAGAATAAAATAAAAGAACATTTCTACTGAAAAATTTGAAAAGTGTTCGGTTATAGTTTGGTGATGTATCTCCAGCTGAGGTGTCTAAGACCACCCGTTTGCAGAGGACACTATTAGTGCGGCTAAATACCTCAAAATTCAGAACACAATTTTGAACCTAGGTAGGGGAAATAAGGCTTTTATAACATCAATAAGCCAAATTTTATATTCCATTAAGCCAATGAGCCCAATTATAATGAGATTAATGATGGATTTGGATGAAATATAATTATGGAAAAGTTATTGTGATACATCTCCTAAGAGTCCCCATCAGAGCCCCATCAAAAAAATTGGGAGCTCTTGAAGAAAATCTCAGGGAAAACCGTATCTAAGGAACCGCTCACAACGGAAAGTGACTATTTTAGAAACATGGCAAGACACCCCTAAATAATACCCAACAAAATTGTTCAATCATTGAAACAACGACTGCAATATGTGTCTAATGCTATAAAATGTTATACCAGATATTAAAATTACCGAAAATTTGCAAAATACGCTTTCAATTTCAAGCTAACAACAAAAGAAGCATTTTGTGTAAAGAGTTTCTTGACAGCGTGAATCTTGTGTAATCTTAGTTTTTGTTGTTTATTTTCCCACCCCTTTTCAATTTTGCTGATTTTTTTTTATAAATTAATTTAAAATTTGTTATTTAATAGATTGCCATCAAAAAAATTAAGTTAATTTGAATAAATAGTCATAATATTTGTGTCTGAAGTCGAAAAATATGAATTTTTCGCTTTGTGTAAACTGTTTCTTGACAGACTGTAAATATCGTATATATATGGAACTACGAATAATACTGAGACTAAATTAATATTATAATTATAATAAATTTATAAATTTTATGATTTAATCTTAAAATATCTTGAAGGATTTCGTTGATTGAAAATTCAAATTAAATTTATATAATAAAAAAATATTTAAGTAGGAATATATGGGAAAATTAGTTTATATTATATATATATATATATATATATATATATATATATATATATTTTTTTTATTTAATTTATTTGTTTTTTAATTTAATTTATTTTTTTTATTTAATTTTTTTTTTTTCAATTTTCAAACAAATTATTAAAAAGTATTTTAGCTTTGCTTTATTTTTATATATTATATATCTTTATGTGCATGTATGTCTCTATAGCTTCTCAGTTAGCTCACAGAGCTGTCAGCTGGGGGGGAGCATCTGCATCAAATGATATTTAGCTGCATAGCATGCTTGACCTAGGTGAGGACGGCGTAGCATGATCGAGCTGCTGCGTCGTGGGAACCAAACCCATGTACAAGGTACAGAGTGAAATGGAACATATTAACGATTATAGACGTCTCTTAAATAAGAATAACTTGTCGCTTAGTTAAGATAGGCGAAAGTCATGTGCGAAGCGCTGACTGCACAACAACTGCGATTTGTCTTCTTCAACGGAAGTACTAAAAAATACTGTCAACAATAATACAAATACATACACAAATAAATATTTTTTTTTTAAATTTTTCCTAGCGTATTTCTTTTTTATTTCACATGGAAATTAATTATAAAAAATTTTATTGCTAAAAAAAGGAAATTTTTTAATGACATTAGATTGAAATTTAAATCAATATAAAAATATTAAATATAAATATTTATAAATATATTAAATATAAATATATATCAATATATAAATTCATTCTTAATTATTATTATTATTATTTTATTGGAACTGCACTTCATAAAGTCAATAAATAATTTAACTATATTTAATTTATATGAAATATATTTAATATTCATATGTATTGAGTCTAAGAATTCAGCATAAATTTGAATATGAAATTCATAATATTTATTAATGAATACACACATAAATGAAATATATACGATATATATATCTATCTCAATGCGTAGCTCTACTGTACTATATGCTAATCTCTTTCGATTTATTGATCGTTTATCTCAGTTCTTTGTTTCGCTTCTTATCGGTCAGTTCTTGAAACGATCAGCTATGCTGATAGCTACACACACATACAAATGTATATATATATATATATATATATGTATCCCTATCATAATTCAATAATCAGTTTGTGTGTTGTATGTGCCCTGAAACCAAAATGAGCTCATCCCAAAAACCCGTCAAGTCTCACTCCAACTAACGTCCGCACACCACACACAAAAATCAATTCATAAGCTTATGTAATCGTTTTACAAATTTTAGTCTTAGTTTTTTTTTTTTTCTGTTCGAACAGAGATTGTATAATTTTTACGAAATATATTTTGTGTTTGGTGCCAAAACATAGAGACGACATATAATTAATACTAATTAATCACACGAAAAAAGCTTTGTCTTTTTTTGGTGAAATATTTAAGTTGTGAAATGCCAAATAAATCAATTTGCGAAAACAAAACTATATAACTAAAGATATGTATGTATATGTATATGTATATGTATATATATATATAAATATATAGTTATATAGTCAAGGCCTTGAACTTGTCTTGATACCCAGTCAAGCTGCTTTGGTCTATGATCATTAACTATTTAATTCATTTCTTCATTTATTACAATGATGCTTATAATTGAAGGCGCAGAGCTCATTATGTACAAAGGCAACAAACTCATTAGACCTTGAAAATCACATATATATATATATATATATATATAGTTGAGGCCTAAAATTATAGCGACATTCATTGTGCAAGTGCGTAGAATTAATTACCAAAAAAAAAAAAAATTAAAAATAAATAAAAGTTGAAATAGAAATAAAAATAATATAAAGTGCGGCTCCCATGACAATTAAAGTCCTACGCTTCTACCTAGGCAGCATTTAAAGAGCTATATTATACACACATACACATGTATGTATGTGTGTATGTATGTTTACCTGTGTTTATGCTCCGGCACATTGACTTTACAAGCCGCTTAGGTGCTAAATTAAAAATGAGAGAGAGAACAACAAAAATGTATATAAGAATAGAATAGAACCTTCCGTGTTTTGTGTCTTTTGTTTGGCTGTCTGATTGCGATCGCTTTTCAAAAAGAGAGAAAGAAAAAAATAGCAGAAGAAGAAGCAGACACAAATGACTTTCAGTTTTACTTGCCACAGTTTTCAGCTTGTGGTTGCAACAGGTTGCGCCAGTTGAAAATGAGGCAGGTAGCCAAACTGCTCAATTTTTTACACACTTCTTTATGCTCGAAAGAACACTGCGCTACAGGTGGAGGGAATTATAAAAGGGCATTTTATATAGAAATTGGTTAAATATATGAATTATTATTTTAATTTGAAAATAAATGATAAATTAAGATTTGGAAAAATTACTGTGATTTATTTTTTTGTTTGCTTTCTTTTTAAGTTCATTTGCAACAAAAATTAAATTTTGAAATTGATAAAGTGCAGAAATGAAAAATATTAAATATTAGTGCACTTTTTAATTGTTAAAATAAATTCATAAAAAAAAAATTCATAAAATCTCAGACTGCAAAAATTATTAAATGTTCAAATAGGTAAAATATATAAACTAGAAATCGAATTTAAATTTATAAAAAGTATAAATAATTCAAATAAAATATTTTCAAAAATTAATATAATATATATTAAATGTATTTTAATTGAAATGGATAAAATATAAATTAATAATAAAACAAAAATTAAAATTAAAAAAAAAAATCATAATAAAAAGTAATAAAATCAAAAATTTTCAACTGATAAACCTTTAACAATTTTTTATTTATTTTTATTTATAATTAATATAAAAATTAATTAAATAAAATCAAATAAATTAATAATTTGCATGAATTTTTATATTACATATATATATTTATATTTTAAATATGTTTAAAAGTTATTAATTTCGTTTTGTTGCTCTTCATTTTTGAGCCTCTACAAATGTAAGCAATATTTGCTACTTATCCTGCCACTACTACTACTCATATTTATTTACTCCTCTCAATTATGCAGCTTAGCTACTACCTTTTTAACAACTCTACTACTCTTTTGACTACCTTTGCTGCTACTACTATTTATGCTACACTCTACTTTAGCTACTTAATTGCCTGTTTCCACTTTTAACTCTTATCGAAATCAGCTTTATTAGGCAGTTTAGACTCTGTATGCAGATAGCACTGCAACGTCTTGTTGCACAGTGTGCGAGGCCTTAGACTGGAAATTAGAAGTCGACAGCGGCGGCAGCGGCAGCAGACGTTACCTCCCGCTGCGATATGTGTCTTAAAAGGCTGAAGAACCAGTTTCGCAGTCGGGCCGAAAACACGTTTTCATGGCTCTCGGCGCTCAGTCCTTGTTGCGAGTCTTAGAGGCCTCCTGCGTGCCGCCTGCCGCCTGCCGCCTGCCTGACCGTTTGGCGGCTGCCTGCACTTTTCAAGGTTATTTTATATGTCTACGCAGACGCGCAATTTACGGGCAGACCTTGACCTTGTCTGCTGGCTGACTGGCTAAAGCCCTATGCGACGCCTATGCTTCGCTTTTTACCTTAACTTTTTACTATTTTTTGCCTATTATTGCGGCTGCAGCAAGAGCAGCGCCGCCGCGCGTCTCCTGCCACGGCCGCTGCTGTTTGTTGCTCTTGCATAATTTATGTCCGGCAAACTAGGTTACACACATGTGTCTAGGCCCTGTTATCAAACTGGCTCACGTCTTTTGTCTCTCTCTCTCTCTCTCTCTCTCTCTCTCTCTCTCTCTCTCTCACTGTCTTAGACCCCTTTTACAACTTTTACTGCTCGTTTGTTGTTGGCTCTGCCATTCGCGTGTTTCTTTCTTATTTGATTTTTGGCTTTTTCTCTTGTTCTACTTCGTCTTCTGCCTCTGCTGCTTCCCCGTCTTCGTCTTCGTCTGCGTCTCTTTCTGTTGCCTTGACGTTTGGCGCATTTTCAAACGTTTTTCTTGCTTTTTGATTAAATTTTATGTGCGCACACTTACCTACATTTAAGTGGCTAAAAGCAGGCGCGGGGGCGTGGTCTGGCTGACTGTCTGCGCCTCTGCGTGTGTGTGTATATGTGTGTGTGTAGCGTATATTCCTGTTGCTTTGAAACGAGTTTTTCCTGCACTTGCTTTTCCACATCTCCTTCGTGTGTTTGTTGTTGTCGCGTTTTCTTTAACAACATCGCCGTCGCTTTCTGTTGTTGTTGTTGTTGTTGTACTTTTACTTATTTGCTGCTCTTTGGCTCTGGCTCTGGCTCTTCGCCTTTGCTTTTCGCTGTTTTCCACCTTGTTTCTCCCTCGCACTCGCCCTCTCTCTGTCTCTTCCCCATTCTTTTGCTTTTTGTCTGTTTGCGTCTCGCATATGTTTACCTTGAATACGTCCTTGAAGATTTGTCTTATTTTCGTTTTATATTTTGTTTATAGCTTTTTTGTTGTTGTTGTTGTTGTTGTTGGTATTTCTTTTGCTTCTGCTTCCTCTTCTTTTGTCTTGTCTTGTCTTGCCCGTTTGGCTGCTTGTACTTTAAGTGGGTCGTCGAGATGCCCCACATATTTATCCTCTCTCTCTCTCTCTCTCCCTCTCTCTCTCTCCCTCAATCTGTTGATTTTCCTATCTCCTTGTCTCTTATGGGGCATTGCTCATAGTCGAAATTCCTTTTGGCATCTTTAGCGCGTATTACATAGCTGTTGTTGTTATGGATATTACTCTTCTCCTTTAAATAGACTTTCTGGCATTTCCGGCATATTTCAAATATTTGCAGTTCGTTGAAGTTGTCCAGCTGCTGTCACCTGTTAAGCTTAAGCATCTGTTTATTTACCTCATGTTGATTAACTTCAAGAAATTAAGCGCTAAATATATTTAGATTTTTATGAATCGATGCGCTATATGAGCAACATGATTTAAGTTAGATATATTAATTTTGAATATATAGAAAATGGAAATGTTGAGTTTGTTTAATTTAATACTTGTATTATATTAATTAATTTAAATTTGTTCGTTTTTTATATTTTTTTTTACATATTTCATATTTTATTTTATTATTTTTATTTTATTTTATTTATTTATTTTTTTTTTGTTTTATTTATTTTTTTTTATTTATATATATACAAATTTATTTTTTATAAACATTTCTTGAAATATTTAATTTTTTTAATTTTTTTTTTTTAGTTTAATTATGGAGTATTTTAAAATTCATTTCTTAAATTAATAAATAATATACATTTCTAAATGTTTTTAAATTATATTTAATAAATTGAAGTTTAGCTTTTATGCTATTACATTTTTTTTATATTTATAAAAATATTTTTACTTAATATTTTTGGTACTTTTTTTTTTGCAAAGTGAATTATATTTTCCCTAATTTAGCATTAGTAAAATATTTTTTGGTGTTCAAATATTTGACATGTATCTAAAAATAACTCAAGTGCCATATTTTAATTTTATAAAATATTTTTTTGTGTCCAGAAATATAAGTTAAAAGACAGATTCTATGCTATATAGACCTAACATGTTCCAATTAAATTTTGAGCTTCGATGTCTTTAATGAATTATCCCCCCTCTCTCTCTCTCACTCTTTTTTCCACTCTTTTTTAATTTATGGAGATAGTTGCTCGAGGGGCCTATTCGAAGCACTTCTGAGTCCATTCACTCTATGTGCTATGATTACTCAATTGTAGCTTGAAAGAATTAACAACAAATGCTATAAATAACGCGTTTGCCGGTTGTTATTGTTGCTGTTGGTTATAATGTGTAAGCCAACACTTGAGACAGATAAGAAGAGAGAGCGAGACAGAGGAAGCGTGAACGAGAGCGAAAGAGGGAAGCAGGCATTAAAGTAATGTGGTTGAAAACCAGTAAAGTTCTCGTTCGACTCTTGGCCACTGCGTTGGGCTGCCTATTATTAACTTGGCTACTTGGCTTGGCTACATTACTGCTTTACTGCCTGGCCATAACCATGACTTCGGCTTCGACTTCGAGTTCGACTGCTGCCGTTGCTGCTTTTGCTTCTGGCTGCTTGAGTTGACTTGGCTCTGACTTTGAGGTCAACAAACAGCTGCTGCGCTGGGAAATCGACTCGCTGTGGTTAGCTCAAGTCATGCGTTTTAGCCATAGTCTCATTCACACACATATATATATATATAGATATACACAGCCGCTTCCAGCCGGCTTCTACAAACTGGTTTCTTGTGGCCAAAAAAAAAAACAGTCAAATAAAATAAAGTTTCTCAAGCGCTTGTGGCCGGCTTTTATTTATTTATTTTTTATTTTTTTCGTGTTTTTCAGTTTAGTTCGCACGTTTTTTATTCTTTCCTCTGCGCATTTGGTATTTTGACTGATTTCTGAATCTGATTCAAACAAAAAGTAAAATGTTTCCGCTCTTCATAAATTGTATTGAAAATAAGTCTATTAAATATTTGCCACAGCGGAAGTTAAAGTTCTTTAGTCTGCTCTCTGTTTTTCTCATACATATATACCATTAATATATGTTTGTTTCTGTATATGTGTGTGTGTGTGTGTGTGTGCACATATATCTTTATAAATTTATTGTATTACCTCGACTCTTGTTTTTCCTTCATCAGGTTCTGGAATCGTAATGTTCTTATTTTTGTGCTCGCACACCAAATGAATTTCAATTTCTTGCTCAACTCAGCTCAGCTCAGCTCGGCTCGGCTCGGCTCGACTCGGTTCAGCTTTACATATATGTACATATATATAAAGCTATATATCAGAAAGTTATGTACATATGTATAGATGCATGTTTATATATAGGTGTATATATTTTCACAAGACCATATTGCCTGCATATATTTTACACAAGTTCAAATTATACGCTGCAAGGCATAAAGGTATATTTGATTATTGACAGCGGCGAGAGAGTTGAGAAATTTCGAAATAATCGATTATTATTAATCGATACAGTTAGCTGGCTATATTTAATACAGTCATTTGCTTAGTGTTATGTCATGTATGAAAAAATAATTATTAAATAATTAAATAATGCTTACAGAACAGAACAGAACAGAACAGAAAGCTATTTGGCAATTGTTAATTCTAATAAATTGCATGTAAAATTGATATTTTAATAAAATTGTTTAAATTATAATTATAAATATTTTATTTTTTTTTTTAACTACAAAAATTTCATAAATAATAAATTATATTAAATAAATAATAATTTTTAAAATATTAAATTTTATAAATATTAAATTATAATAGATAAATAATAAATTTTAATTATTAAATTTTATAAATATGAAATTATATACAAATTTAAAAATATTAAATTATATAAAATTTTAAAAATATTAAATTATATTATATACAATTCTATAAATTATAAATTATATAAATCCTACAAGTCTGAATTTTTTAAAAAATAATATATTTTAAATATTTAAAGAAACACGAGAAGCGTATTTAAGCTTCGCTTTGAGCCAAGCTCTTCATTGCTAGAAAATTGCTCTGTGGCCTGTGTGTTTCTGTGTGTGTGTGGCTTTAGTGTGACTGTCAAAGAATACAATTAACATAATTTACTTACCAACACCAACACCAATACCAATGCAGCAACGACACACGTGTAGCTGTAGCAGAATAATAAGAAGCAGTCATCACGACCGCCTCGTCTTGGGTTTTGTAAGTTTTAGCAAATTTTGCAAATTTCGCTGGCCAACCAAGCAGAGGGGCAGTTGGGGGGCTTGCGGCCGTTGTTGCACAGTTCGTGGCAATTTGTAGGTGTTTTGTAGCTCGTTACAGCTGACAGCTGTTCTTGTCATTTAAGTTGAGAAATCGATTTGGTAACCGAAAAAAAAAAAAAAAAATAAAATAAAATAAAATAAAATTTTCGGTTTCTGTTTGATTGTAGGAACTGTTTTGACTTTGAATTACGAGTCGAAAAATAAACTCTTTTGCATAGCCGATAAGCAGCTGTAAGGCTGCAAGCTTATCAGCTGCCACAGGAAGTTTGCATTGTAATCGAAGGGGGAAAAATAAAATAAAATATGCAAGAGAATCTAAGGCTTGAACGAAGCGTGAATGCTCTAGCAAAAAAATAAAGAATATATATATAAAGAATATATCTAATTAATTAAAGAAATAAAAAAATAACAGTTAAAAAATATAATAAAAAAATTATAAAAAATTAATAAAAAATATAAAACGAAAAAAATTATAATATAAATTAAAGAGAAAAAATATAAATATATGGAATATTAATAAAAAAAATATTAATTTATGGAATATAAATAAAAATAAAATATATATAAAATTGAATATATTTTTATATTTTCATTATATTTAAATTTCTTTTATACAATATATTGCTTAAATATTAATTCATTGTCATTTTTATTAATTTAACAAATTTTTAATAATTTTTAAAAAGAAATACATTAAAAAAATGAAAGTTCAATTTTATTAGAATAATAAATAAATAAAAACTGAATGATTAAATTAATTTTTTAAAAATCCTTATTTAATTTTTTTTTTAATAAAATATAATTTATGAATGCTTTTTTATATAATTATATAATATAATTTTAATATATAATGTATTTACTTAAATGTGCTACATATGACAAGACAAGACAATCAGCATACTCTATGCCCTATGTGAGAGTATTTGGAAATTTCTTTTCATAAATATTTCATTGGGCTTGCGCGCAATCTGTTTGGCTGTGTGGGGAGATATCGCATATAAAAATCAGCAAGAAAAAGTTCCAATCACTTTTATTTTCTTGTTAAACATATACATAAGTAAACAGACATGCATATAAATATATATACAAATATATATAAATATATATGTATTTTATTTATTATGTATGTATTGCCTTTTGGCTTGCGTGAGCTTACTTTCAAAAAGAAAGAAAGTTTTTGATGTATATATATATATATATTTTTGGTTGCCCAAAAATCTGTTTGGGGCAAATTGCAAAAACTACAATTTGCAATGCTAAAAACCTCAAAAGCAATACATACATATATATTTATATGTATATGTATATAAAGGGACGCTTGGGTTACCCATGAAACGCATTTGGTTATATTTATTTGCTTTGTTTTTTCTTTCTTTTTTTTCTGTTTTTTTTTTTGAGTTCAGTTTTCAGTCTGTTGTTTTACATATGTAAATTTATGCATATCTAAGTTTTGGTTTCTATATATATGTCTGCACACACATATATATATATATATATATATATAAAATGTCGTTGCCATATCTCTGCCTCGAAATCTGCATAAATGATGATGATTTTATTTTTATTTTTATTTTACTTTTTTCTTTCTTTCACTGGGCTTTCGTCATTTGAGTTGTTCGCTTTTTTGTTTTTATCCAACTTCTTATGAATGTGAAATATATATATATATATATGCATATATATTTAGCATACATACACTCATACATATGTGTATAAATTGTGCTCCAGAGATTGTGATTGCTGCTGTGTGAGGTCCTCGTTGGCAGCCAGCCCGAGGGAGAGTTTTGCTTTAGCTTTTGGATTTGGATTTCGATTTGAAACTTTTGGTAATTTATGACAATTTTTTTTGCTGTATTTTGAGTTTGGGTAAGAGGTAGCTTGAATATGAGAGGCCATGAGAGATTTCAGAGCCGATTGGCATATTTTGTGTAAATAATTATTTAATAGTTATGATTAAAATTAAAAATTTATTAGTTTAAATTAATTTTATAATTGTTAATCGAATATATTATTGTATTTTCATAGCATACTTCTTGGCTACTTCCTAACGTTAATCAAATGCGGGGTATGCCGCAGTTCATCAAAGACATAGTCTGAAGATTCAGTTATATACAGCTTTTTATTTTTGCATAAGCAACGCCTGTTTCCAGTTGGTTTCCAGCCTGGAAGTTTTTTTTTTTTTATTATTATTTAGCTTTATGGAATTTTTTGCGAGTTTTTTTCTCTTTTTGGTTAAGTTGTTGGATTCTATTTAGGCTAACAGCGGCTATCCAAAGGCATGAAACCATAAAAATGGCAAATTAGCCGTCTGCCTGTGTGTGTGTGTGTGTGTGTAAAACCTTTTGCCAGTGAAGCCACAGACAAAACAAAATAACTACAACTCACACACACACACACAGGAACACACACATACACATACACATATCAAGCTGAGCCAGCTTGGAAATGGCACGTTTTGAGGTTCGTCCAAGTCCAATCAAGCAGCGACGTCGTCGTCGTCGAGTGACTGACGCTGACGTCGTCGCACTCGCCGCCCCTTTGGCATAATACAATAACAACAGCAATGGCCTCGGCCTGCTGGCGCTGCTTCAATCAGCGACGGCGACGGCAACGGCGACAGCGACGTCGCGGCAGCCTAGCAATTTATCCAGCCATGCATATTAAGCCTCACGATTTGTATTTGCCAGTCGTTTGTCCATCTCTCTCCCTCTCAGTCTGTTCGCCTGTGTGAGTCAGCCTGCGATGCATTCGCCAAATCCCCTTTTTGCCTGTCACACGCTGTCGTCGACATCTCCTCTCTTCCATTGCGCCTCTCTCCCGCTCATGCATGAGTGTCTGCCCATGGATATGTGAGAGTTCAATTTCAGCTCAGTTCAGTGCGCCTCACAGTTCTATTTGAGTTGATATTGTTTTATAAGTTTTCAATTCAAGCTTGTCGTTGTGGTTGGCCGTCGTCAGCAAACACGCTATTCTATCCTATCTAAATGACCAAATGACTAAATGACTGGAATGGCCGGCACTTCCTGTGAGCGTCGAACCGCTGCACTTCCACTCTCCCTCACCCTCTCTCTCTCTTTCTATCTGGCATTGTTGTTGTTCGCTCCTGCTCGTCGCATTGAGTTTGCATACATTAAGCTTTGCATAATTGAAGCTTTGATTTGAAATCGTTGAAAACATTTATGGCAAGGGATGAGAGGGTAAAACTCTCCTATGGATAGCATTGAAATTCTCTTTGAAGTTAGTAATTTACTGCAACTGAAAATAAAATTTAATACGAGCATCTTAAATTTTATTGAAATTTAATTTGAACAGTCTAATTTATATATTGATTCTCAATATAATTAAATAAGTAAAAACTGTAATTTTTCTATGATTTATTTTATTAATCATATTAAAAATTCACATTTGCTCACACTCAACTTCTGTCACTCTCTCTCTCCGTGTGCGTCTCTTATATTCGTCCCTCTCTCGCAAATTTCCAATTTAAAGTGAACCAACTGCTCTGATGCTTATTTCCTGTCGCAGCATCAACAAGTGAAGCTCAACTCTTACGACTCTCCCTCGCCTTTTTTTCACTACATGGTACACACACACAGAGACACAGATTCATATGCTTAAACGGTAAAATGCTTATTTTTGGTCGTGAGTGGCCGTTACCGTTATCCTACGTGGGACGCAGCTGCTGCTGATGCTTGCTTTGCTGGCTAGCCATTTAACAGCTGCTTAACATACATTTGCACTGTACAAGTTCACATGAGCATGTTTGTGTGCATGTTGTATGTATGTATGTTTGCGAATTAAATCGGCACTTGTGCAACTTCTCAGCTGGTGCTGCTTTAACTCCACATGTTGTCTGTTCCCTTTTGTGCTATGGTGTCCCACTCCCCTTCCAAAATACATTGTCTGTTTTACTTTCTGGCTGTGTGTCTTCCCGTCTGAGACGGCAGCCAGCGTCTTATGTGCCGTTTTTTTTTTCTTTCTATATTTTCTTTTGCTCTCCTATAAAAATTGCTTAGTTCTTAAAGCTTTTTACACCACGCTTTGTGCGCTGCTGCTGCTGCGTCTGGTTGTCTGGCGCGTAGTTGTTTTAGCTGCCTCGCTCTTACCTTCTACACTGTCCCCCTCACTCCCACTCGTTTCTTATGTCTTTATCACATCTTCTCGCACACGCTTCCCACACGTTATTTGTTTTGTCGACGTCGCTGCCGCTGCTACTGCTGCTGCTGTTGTCGCTTTGCTTTTTCTCTGCTTGTATTTTATTATTATTATTTTTCGCGTGATTCTGTGTTTTGCTCGGCAGTTTCTTTGGAAAAATTCAACTTTTACTTTTTGTTTTCTTTTATGTATTTGTCTTCTGCCGGCTTCTGTGCGTATGTATATATGTATGGGTGTGTGTTTGACTTTGAGTATTTTTTATGATTATATTTTTGTTGCTTTTTATATATTTTTCATAGCGTTTTTTGTTTTGGTTGCCGCGTTTAACGCTCCGTGCGCTTTGCGCCGCATTTTTGTGCCGGCAAGTGTTCTCTCTCTCTGCCTCTCCCTCTTCGTATTTTTTGTCGTCTCGCTGTCTATCAATTGAAATGCTTTTTTTTATTATTTCTGTTTAACATTTTTCTCAATATCAAAAGTCGCGTTTTACGTTTACGTTTTACGTAGCTCTTTTGTTTACGTTACGACGTTACACACACATACGACCCAACAACTCGGTTCATTCATACATTTTCACTTCTTGCGCTCATGTGGGTGAGTGAATGTTTGCGTGTGTGTGTGTGTGTGAAGCATTCGCCGGCCGCTTTCAATCTAAAATTGCGTTTTTCCCTTTTTATTATATGTTTGTATGTATGAATGTTATATTCGTGTGTGTTTTGCCAACGCTTTCGTTCGTTTGACTTTCTTTATGACTGGGCTGCCGCTGCTGTAGCTGGTGCTGCTTTTGTGTGTTGATGTTTTTATTGCTTCTCATTTTTTATGATTGAAGGTCGTTTGTTGGCGGTGCCCTGCTTTTGCCTTTACTTCACATACAATTTGCTGTTTACATTGCTAGTTTAGCCTGTTAACAGTTTGACATGAATTGTTGTAAGTCCAACTGAGATTTGCTGCTCAATTATGTGTATTTAATTGCGCAGCTTTGAAAGCTTTCAATTACAGTACAGTTGATTATGTGCTTTCAATACAATTTCTTTACCGGCAAGCCAAACGCTGACAATTTATTACGAAAAATACATGAATATACACAAATACATACGCATATAAAACTCATTAATATGCGTTTGTAGTTTTGTACACCTTTCCAGTCGCAACAACAACAACAATAACAACATCAAGAAAGCACATAATGAAGCTATAAAAAAAAGCAAGCGAAACGTCGAAAAAAGTTCAATAAACTTTTTGCTGCTAGCGTACGCTACCATCGTCCACTGCTGCTGCTGCTTCTTCTTATCGTTTTTTTTTTTTTCTCTTGGACATTAGTTGGGCTCAACTCTCTCGCTCTCATCGCTTAAAAACACCCGCAGCAAAGCTACGTTGAAAACTCCGTTCTCCGCTCTCCACTCTTCATTCGCCACACTCTCTCTGCACTCTTCACTCTACCATTTACCATTGGCTCAGTTCGCTTCGCGTGTAAGTCTCAATCAGCACTTGAGCAATTCCGTAATTTACTTGCGCACCAATTTTTCGTTGTTCGTTTGCCTTTTTTATTTTATTTTATTTTCTTTTTGTATTGCAATAGATTTGCTGCTAAAAGACGATTCCTCGAAAGGTCGCTTTTTATCTCAATTGCTGTGCGCCGTTCTAAGCTCTTGTTTAATTTAATTAACGCTGACCATCGCGTTTTCCCAGGCATGCATACATACATACATATTAAGGTACAAACATACATACATACACACCAACACATGACACACTTGAGAGCTTTCAAATTGCTACAATTTTCGTTTTGTCATTAGGATTGATTTCTTGTCTTGCTTTGGTAATTACCGTTGAAATTGTTGCTTCGCCTCGTGCGCTCTATGTCTATCTCGTTTGCTCTCTAGTGCTAAATGCTGTCGATCTTTGTCTGTCGCGTATGGATGATGAGGCATTCACATCATTTGAGCATCATCGGAGCAACTGGTTTGGTTCCGCTTTCGAAAAAGCCCCAAAAGCTAACAGCTTGCACCTCTGGAATTCTTTAAATACACACACGCACACATACATGCATTAATATATGAATATATGTATTAATATATATATATATATATATATATATATATATATATATAAGCGTCTTTTTTATTGTTTTTAAATTAATTTAAACATTTTTAACTAATTTGCAAATTTTCTCTTTTCTGTCTCGTTACAGGTAAATATATCAACAACAACAAGAAAACCACAAATATTTGTCTAATTGGCTTATTTGCAGTAAATACTTTTAGGCTATTAACAGTTTTAGCTAATTTTAACATTTACTCTAAACTCTTTACTTAATTTTATTTAATTTTGTTTGATGATATCAGCTTTGTAAGCTTGGTTCCAATTAGAGTTTGGCTTGAATTCCAATTAGAAACGCCATCAAGTTGTGTTTGATACGTGAATGGATCGAGTTGAATAGTTTAAAATGCTTT
Organism: Drosophila mettleri; assembly: GCA_035047625.1. Lineage (NCBI taxonomy): Eukaryota > Metazoa > Arthropoda > Insecta > Diptera > Drosophilidae > Drosophila > Drosophila mettleri. The sequence continues at coordinate 13,094,224 of JAWNPI010000085.1, forward strand.
GCAAATATTTTCGAATTAATATTTATGCAATTTGAAATATTTAATTTTAGATTTGAAATATTTAATTGAGTTTGTAGAAGGTTTGAGAGTACAGGACTTTTTAAGTCTCAGCTTGACCATAAAATCTGAATTGGAAATTTATAGACAGAGACAGAAAGGAAAAGAGAGAGAGAGAGAGGGAGAAAGGGAGAGAGATTTGAGATATATTTTTTTATTTTTACTTAATCTAAAAATATTCACAGCTCATTTTTCGCTCAGTGTAGTCACATATGTGACAGGCGGCAAATGTGTTAATATGCAAATATCGTAGATATTTCTTTTCAATGCCTTTCACGCCCCCAAAGAACGGCGCCAAAGCGCCCACAGGAACGGAGCTCGTTGTTTGTCTATGGATGCCAATAATCGCAGCTGAGTGCAAAAAAAAAAAAGCAGAAAATTCAACGTTCGAAAGCAGCTCATTTGCATGCAATTATTTGTCGTTATGACAAAGGCTGCCAGCAGCCACCCAGACCCCAACTCGAGCCCCCGCAACCGTAACCGAAAGCTAAAAAATGCGACATGTACTCGAATTTCAATATTGATGCCCTGTAATTTGCTACAAAAATCAGCATCAATGGACATTTCATCAGCACACAAAAACAAAAAAAAAGAAAGGGAAGGTAAAATAGGAAAATGGAAAAACCTTTTGGAAAAAATTCAAGCACATAAATGACAAATGCACGCAGTGGAAGTCTGCAGAGCTCTAGAGCAAAAACAAAAAAAAAAATGCTAAATGAAATGAAATGAAATTACGGTATGCTCCCCAGCTCTGGCTCTTTGTCGCCCCACACTGCGCTGCCACTTCCACAACCACTCTCTATCGCTCTCCCTCTCTCTCTCGCTCTCTCTCTATGTGCATGCAAATGCTGAAATTTTAAACCCTTGAATGTGGCCATTGTCTTTGATAGGTCTGTGTAGCGCGCTTTACCCACCCTTCCACGTTGTTGAAACCCCCCTCAGCTATCGCTCAGTTGTGCCTCCGCCACTGCCCATTTGCCAACTGGGTTGTAAGTAAGCGCTTTTAACCATTTATTTCTGTTTTTTTTTTGTGTTAATTTTTTTTTATATATATACATATATTTTGTTAGATTTTTTTTATTTTGTCTGTGCCCCGTTTCTTTGTATTACATTTTTTTCTTTCTTCCGCTCATTTGTCTGCTCGCGATTTTTTCGCCTTTGTTTTTATATATTGTTAATTGTATTTAGTTATTGATTTAATTTTTTTGAACTTTATACATAATTGAGAGCATAATTAAGTTTTTAATAGCATTGTCTGGGCCTTTGATGAGGTTAAGCGAAATATTTTAGGTACAAGTTTTGGCTCTATAAAGATTTGAATTTAGTCAAATTTTAACTAGAATGAAAAGCTTTATCAGTGTTTAGTGTATATTTTGTAGGTAATCAGTTTTAAAATATATAAAAAAAAAAGTACAGAAAATATTAGAAAATTTTAACTCTTAGTGAGTATTTAAAATATGTAAAAAATTAAAAAAATATATATAAAATTTTAGCTCTTAGTGACTATTTAAAATATAAAAAAAGGAAAAACTATTAGAAAATTTTAACGCTTTAAAGTACAAAATGGTAGAAAATTTTAATTCTTAGTGATTATAAAAAAAAAAATATAAAAAATTAAAAAAAAAAAAGAAATGATAAAATTTTAGCTCTTAGTAAGTTTTTGAAATATATAAAAAAGTACAAAATATTAGAAAATTTTAGCACTTAGTGAGTATTTAAAATATGTAAAAAATTAAAAAAAAAATATATAAAATTTTAGCTCTTAGTGACTATTTAAAATATAAAAAAAAGGAAAAACTATTAGAAAATTTTAACGCTTACTGAGTATTCGAGCAGCTGCACCTTGAAAGCATGAGCTATTCAGCTATATTAACCTTCAACCAACTGCCACTGAGTTTTGAGTCCAGTTCCCAATTTTTTTTTGCCGTACAATTATTTTAAGTGAAATCACAGAAATAAAAAAATGTTCAAGATAAAAAACAAATATAAATTTTAATTTAAATAATTAAGTAATAATAATTAAAAAATGTATTTCAGCATATTTTTATGCAACAAATAATACTTAATAATTGCCAAAGCTTGCGCTATTTTCCAAAATTTCATAAAGCTGATTTCAGTTATTTTCAGTTATTTTGGTATTATATTGAGAGTCTTTAATAGCTGGGAGACGACTATTGAGCTAAGAAATGCAATATTTGTCAAGTTGAGAGCCAGCTTTGCCTGCTGGGCCGGCCTGCCGCCTGCCGTCTGCCGCTGCCTGGCTGCATTTATGGCTTGGACAGCTTTGTGCCTTTGGTCAATTCTTTTGCAAATTTCTGCTTCCTTCCTGACAGTTGAAGCAGCTTCCTCTGCCCCTGCCACATTTGCAGACATTTTTTCGACTCACATTTGTTGCTGCACAGCTCGGCTTTCAGCTGTGTGTGTGTGTGTGTGTGTGCGTTGGCTTTGTTCCACGTTCTGGCCATGGCTTGGGGTTTTGATTTTGCTTTGGCCATTGTGACATTTAAGCTATATATCACTCATACGCAACGCTGGCGCTTCATTTTCATGCACTAATTGCGTTAGAATTTCAATGGAGATTTGTGCTCAAACTTGTCACGGCAGCAACGTCCCAGCCAGCTGCCTGTTCCTGTTCCTGCTCCAGTTCCAGCGTCAGCTTCGACTTCAGCTCCAGTTGCTGGTCTCTTAACCCGCTTTGATTTGACTTTGGCCACATGCAGATTTTTCTTCCTTTTTTTTTTTTATTCTAATTGGAACTCGCTCGCAGCTCGATTCCCATTGCTGATAATCGAAGCCTGTGCTGTGTTGAGGGCGGTGGGCGTGGCGCTGCGCACTGATTTTTGTTTCATCTTGTTTTTTTTCTTTCTTCTTTTTTTCATTTTCTCATCCTTTTACTGGCAGGCAGTCAGGCTCGCTGGGCAGGCAGGCTGGCAGGGTTGCTAACTGCCATTTGTAACAGTTTTTTTTTCGCCTTGCAACCTTTTTTCTTTTATATTTTTTTGTGTGTGTACATAAACCCAAGTCCAAGTTTCTCCTTGCTGCCCCGTTTTGACCTGGCCATTAGAGCGTCAGTCAACGACAACGCCGACGTCGACGTCGCCGTTGACGTTGGCAACGTAATTAAAAACAAGAAATGCTAAACAAGAAACACAAAAAAAAAAAAACACAACTAGAAAATTACAAAACAAAACGTAGATGCAGACGTGGCCGGGGGAAAGGGGTGAATGTGCCCAAGAAACTGGCCAAGTCCTTCGAGCTGGCATCTTGTGCCGAGAGGCCCGAGAATTTATTTAAATTTTGTGCGTCGAACTCTTTTTTTTGGGGTTTTTGTGAAATACTCTAATGCAGAAAGGGGTAGATGGAATATGTGACTGGAATTGTGGCCAAGTTGAGAAATATTTAGCCTGGAGAGGGGAAAATAAATTGGGAAAATAAATAGATAAATTAATTATTTTTATGCAATAAAAAAAAATTTAATCATTTTAAAATTTTAAATAATTTATTTATTATTGACAACGGCAAAAACAAAATTGTTTAAAAACAAATCTCGTATATTATATATATATATATATATATATATATATATATATATATATATATATATAATTCTTTTTCCATATTTTATTCCCAAGTTCATTCGCAGAGCATAAAAAACATGCTCTTCTAATATACTCTAACTGCCTTTGAAGCTGTGACCCTTGTCACGCCACAAATCCTCTTTTTATTCAAGCACATGAAACGAAAGAAAAAGAAACGATTTTTAGTGTCAGCTCAAAGATTGAGCAAAGGCATCAAAGAAATAGGCTGAAAAATTGAAGCTGACGAGAGTTGCGTTTTGTTGAAACTTTAAGTACATAAATATGATTGGAAATAAATAATAAAAAAAATATTTTAAATGCAGAAACTTGTTCATTCAAAAAAAGAGTCAATAAATAAATATATATAAAAAAAAATAAAATAAAAAATATAAAAAAATTCTAAGAACTTATAAGGAAATAAATTAAAAATAAAATAAAACTATTTAAAATTATTAAGTATATTAACTAAAAATATCTAATAAATATGAAGCATAATTATTTAAAATCAATAATTAATAAAATTATTCAAAGAAAAAACTGCTAAAATTAGTTTGAAAAATATCATTAATAAAAATTAAGAATAATATATAATTATTCATTTTTTCAACTTATTAATTATTGTTTATTAAAATTATTTTTAAAGTTTTTTGCTCAGTCAATTAGAGTCTTTTGGCTATATTTTATGAATAAAACCAATTTTTTTATCTTTTTTTTTTTCATATGGAATTAAGTTTTGTTTATTTATAAACGTTTAACAAAAGCCCGTAAAAAATGTAATTCCATTTAAATTATTATTCAATTAAGTCTTTAACTCTACTTGGCCCTTAAGTAGATTTTCGTTCGGCTCGATCAAAAGTTCTTTCTCTCTTATAATTGTGTATTTTCTTGTTATTTTTAATAAAGTGCCGAGCGACGTGAAAATAAAAAATGCAAGAGAAAACAGAAAAGAAAAGCCAAAAAAGAAAGAGAGAGAGATGGACAGAGAGAGAGAGGGGGGGAGAGAGAAAGAGAGGAGCTGTTGAAAAAGTTGCGTAAATTTGTTATGTATTTTCTTCTTATTTTATTTGTATTATTTTTTTTGTTACCCTTTTGCTTCTTCTGCTTGTCTTACTTTTCTTCTACCTCCTTTTGTTGTTGTTGCTTATTTTGTTAACTTTAATAAATAAATAAGGCGTGGGCATTGCCATGACCACAAAATACAGCAGCTGAAGCGGCAGCGGCAGCGGCAGCAGCCGCCCCCAACCCCCCTCCATCCACAACCCTTGCCAAGCAATCATGCATCCTTTACATGGCCGCCACACTACGCGCTGCCTGCTCGAGCCCCGTAGTTCCGTTTCCGGCGTCAGCCATTTGCATCTACAGAAAGAAAGCAGGAAAAAAAACGATGTAAAAAAAAACATTTTCTTTCATTTATTCGAAGGTTCTGCGACACCCGCCACACACTCTGCCCCTCCCTCTCTCTCTCTCCCTATATATATATACATATATTTATGTCGTGTCGAAGAAGCAGATGAGATTTCTTCTGCTTTTTTAAAGAAGAGGAAGAGAGAAAAAAAAACTGGCAACTGGACTTGCAATGGTCAGATGGCCTGGGTCAAAAAAGAAAGGGGGTTCGCTCTGAGTGTGTGTGTGTGTGTGTGTGGGGGTGCTGGCAGGTCTCCTTGGGTCTCTGTAACGGGTACACAAATTTTTATTCAACCTACTCAATTTTTCGCCTTAATTTCTTTTTTGTTTCTTCGACTGCCAAGGGACACCGCAGCCAAGAGGCGGTAATAAGAATTTTTTCTTTAGTTCGCTCTGCCTCTCGCTCTGTCTCTCGCTCTGTCTCTCTCGCTCTCCACCCTTAAGTTTGCCTACCGCCGCCCCCTTTTGCCTTGCCGCCTCCTGTGCGTGTGCGCCGGAGTGTTTTTTCCGTATTTTTAATTTAAAATACGAAGCATAAAAAATATAAAAAAAAAAAAAAAAATTGCTGAAGAAAATATCAAATGCGCTTGGGGTTGAGTGCGGCTCTGAGGCTGGTAAAAAAAAAAATTGATATAAAAAAAATATATATATAAAATGAATCCCAACGAAACGAAAAGAAAAGCTTCTCCGTCGCACTGCTTAAAAGAAAAACTTCTGAAGTAAATATTTGTCTGTCCAATTGCTGCGACGGGCTGCCAACTGCAGTGCCCGTCACTGAATGGGGCCCGGGTCCTGGGGCCTGGGGGTAGTCAGCCAAGTGGGCATGGGCGTGGGCCAACTGGACTCAGTTAGTGACCATGCCAAATAGAGCCCGGGACCCAAAGACAAGCGCCAGCCGTAATGACTGCCCCGACCCCGGCTACAGCCCCAGTCCCAGCTTTTTTGCTTAAGGTTTTTACTACCGTCTGTCTAACTGACTCTCGCCCAGTCAGTGTTGGACAGTGTAGGTGCCAAATAAAATGGGCGTGGCTAGTTTTTTTAAGAGCGACACTTTGAGGCGCAGTCAAATGTATTCGGCATTATTCCAGCTAACGGTTTAGGATTGTAAGATTGTGTCCGGATTCAGTTTAGAGCCAGTCTAGATGTAGGTAAAGAAAAACAGATAAAGGAGAGAGACAGAGGAGATACGTGCTAAAAGCATATGAAAGAGGATAAGTGAGACAGACAGAAGAAATGATAGAGCTGAAGCGAAAGAGAAAGATATATGAAGAGAGAATTTACAATAGAAGTTAGATAGAAAGAGAACATAAAATATAGAAAATATATGCAGATAAAAGACAGAGGCAGAAGATAGACAGACAGATAAAAGAGACAATTAGAGAAGATAGACAGAGTGAGAAAATAGACAGAGAGAGGGAGAGAGAGAGAGAGAAGATAGACAGGGAGAGACTATTGGCAGAGCGAGATAGTAAGAGAGAAAGATTAAGAAGCAAAATAAAAGTTGAGCGGAATAAAGATGGAGAGACAAAGTAAAAGAGGACAATGGAATAGATGGAATGGAAAGCGAATCTATGCGAAAAAAATTAGATAGAGAGAAAAGTGAGAGTCATAAAGTGAGAATCATAGGCAGATCATGAGATCGACGCATCATGATAAACTTTAAAGATATGGGCTGAAATATATATATATAAAAAAAAAAAATAAATAAATAAATAAAATAAATAAATAAAAAATAAGTACAAAAAAAATACATAAATGAAAATAATAAATAAATAAAAATAAAATAAATAAATAAGTTAAAAAAAAAATAAAAATAAATAAATAAAAAAAATAAATAAATAAAAAAAAATAAATAAATAAGTGAATAAAAATAAGAATAAATAAATAAATAATAGTAAATAAATAAAAAAATAATAATAAATAAATAAATAATAGCAAATAAATAAAAAAATAATAATAAATAAATAAAAACAAATAAATAAAAATAAATAAATAAAAAAAAAACTAAAAATAAATAAATAATAATAAATAAATATAAAAAAAAACAAATAAATAAAAAAAAATAAAAAAAAAATAAATAATAATAAATAAATAAAAATAAATAAATAAAAACAAATAAATAAAAATAAATAAATTTAAAAAAAAAATAAATAAAAATAAATAAATAATAATAAATAAATAAAAAAAAATATTAAAACCTTCACACAAACAGATTTATGATTATTTACTGCAAATTGAAATTCTAAAAATATCTTAAGAACTCAAGCAAAATTATTATTATTTATATATAATTTAAACAAACCTTATGCTAATCGATCTATGTTATTTTTTGTATATTGCAGGGTCTGTTGCGCACCGCGGAGCAGCTGAAAATCAAAGGACTGTGCGAGCCGGCCGAGAACGCGGACGATTTGAATGACGCTGCATCGGCGATAATCACTGTGTCGGAGAACATACAGCAGGCGGTCGTTGGGAACATTGTGAATGCGAGTCTAGTGTCTGGTGCGCCGTCGCCCACACTCGAGCAGCAGCAGCAGCAGCATCACCAGCAGCAACAGCAGCAGCAGCAGCAGCAACAAGAGCATCAGCAGCAGGTGCAACAGCAGCAATTGGTGAATAGTGCGCTGCTGGCACAGCATACGCTTGCCACAAACAGTGGCATACAGTTGGCCGCTGGGCAACAGCTGTTGAGCAACACAGGCGGCAACAGCAGCAGCAGCAGCTTGCAGCAGTTGCAGCAGCAACAGCAGCAGCAGCAACAACAGTTGCAGCCAACGCCGCGTAAATCGCGACTGCGTAAACGCTCCAAGTCGCCAGATTTGCAACTGCAAACACAGTCGCAACAACAGCAGCAGCAGCAGCAACAACAGCAACAGCAGCAGCAGCAGCAACAACATCATCATCATCCACAGACGATACTCATCCAGGGACAGAATCAAACATCGATCGTGAGTCTGCAGCAAACGGCCGACGGCGATTATATACCAGTTGCAACAACCGGCGACGACTCCGATTGCGATAATAAGCCGCAAAAGATTTGCAAGACAGAGCAGTCGGTGGCCTCGCCGGCATCCAACTCGTCCACATCGAATAATGCAGCGGGCGTGAGCGGCCAGGCGATTGTGACACAAATTGTAGTAGCGCGCGACGGAAAAGATAAAAATATGACTAGTTTAGGCATGGGCATGGTAAGTGTCGCCGCAGCGAATACCAAGCTGCGTGCCGCGTCGCGTCTCTCTCTCTATCTCTCTCTCTCTTTGCCCCTCTATAACTCTATTAAATCAGTCAATTAGTCTCACTGCCCCCAGCGAGCACATTTTCGTGTTGCTCCAACACTCGCTCACACACACACGCCCATATACATACATACACACACACACACACACCTACCCATTGCATATTGTGCGAATTTCGTTTTAACATATGTTATCTCTTTTCCTCCTGCAACTGCCCTCCCCCCCTCAACTTGCTCACTTGCTCAACTATCCATCTGCAGAACGGCGGTCTGTTGGGCGTGCCCATGGGCTTTCTGGACTTCACACCGGAACCACCAGCACCATCGGCCACACCTGTCACCGTAACGGAACATGTCGATCTATCGTGCAACCCCAGCACCGATACACGCGATCTATCAAGTGAGTTTCTGGTAGAGTTTAATAGAGTTTATTATATAACTAGAGATAGATTTTTATGCAATATTTATATATAAAATACATAAATAATTATATAAAATTATGTTAAATTATTAGTATAAAAATTAAATTAAATCATTATGCTATAAAATTAATTATTATATAAAATAAGTTATATTAAATAAATTAAATTATTATTCTAAAAAAAATAAGTTAAATAATTATATAAAATAAATAAATAAAAATAAAAAATGAAGTCAATTAAATTATTATTTTATAAAATAAATTATAACAAATCCATTAAATTATTATTATAAAAAATAAATTAAATTATTATTATATAAAATAATTAGAAAAGTAAAATATTATATATATTATTATACTATATATTATTATATTATATATTATTATATTATATATTATTATATTATATAAATATAGAACATAGCTCATTAGTACATAAATATATGGATAGATTAAATTTAAGTAGTTATATTTAAATTTTTTTTAGTAATTCATGTATATATACAAAAAAAGTTAAAGGTTTAAGATGACTAAGCAAAACAGTTTGTTAAGGACTTTAATAGGACTTGTATATTATAATATATAATTGTTTTTTTAATATTAATATTAAATTTTTAAATATTTTGAAACTTTACTGGCTATAAGCCCTAAAGTCTATAAGGCTATAGACCATGCTTTTAATTCTGAAAGTAAATTTATTAATTTATTAAATATTTTTAATAAAATATTTATTATTGATTGAGGAGAGTTCAAGATTAGCTCAAGTTGATCCCTCGCCTCCGGTTCCAGTACAAACTGGCTACAGAATAGCAACAACTCTGGAACGCCAACGAGAGAGAGAGAGCTTGTTGACTGACCTAGATTAGATATTTTACTAATTACTAATAAGCGCAGCTGGCGGAGATCAAGCATGACTCTATTTATACAATTCTAAAAAATTTCCTCAACTACAAAGAAATCATTAGTTGAATTTATTGATCAGGTGCGCTCGCACTTTCACTCGCCTCATTTCGCTCTCTTTCTTTGGCTCTATTTGCCTTACTCTGTCGCTCTCGCAAAGCCAACTTTGAGCAAATTACATATAAAAGCTGTTTTTTTGCGTGTTTAGTTTTAGATATATAATTTATATATTTATATATATATAAATTTCAGATTTTAAATTATATATTTTTCATATTATAGTTTAATTTTTTTAATGTAATAATAATAATAATAATATTAATAATAATAAAAATATTAATAATAAAAAAAAATAATAATAATAATATTAATAATAATAAAATTCATAATAATAAAAAAATAATAATAAAAATAATAAAATTAATAATAATAAAAAAATAATAATAAAAATAATAATAATAATAATAATAATTTCTAAATTAATGACTTTAAGCAGTAATTTTAATATTTTATTTTTACTTTATCAAATGTAGAATTTAAGTAAATATATAATTTATATAATATATATAAAAAAAAAACAATTTTAGCCATTCAAAAGTATAAATTATTTTTTATTTTTAATATTTAGAGTGCATAATATAAATACATTAATTATAATTAAATAGTTCTGCAAATAAAAAATAAAAAAAATAAAAATAATAATTTAAGATCATAAATTGTACTTTACTTGAAATAATTAAATATTTAAAATATTTTTACAAATGTAAATTAATAAATTCAATTAAATAATTGAATTTTAACTTTAATTTTTTAATTTAATTTTTTTTTCCATTTCTAAACTCTTTAAATCTTGATTTTTTCAGATCCCACCGAACCGCTCGACATAGACAATCATTTGGCTCAGCAAATCCATCGGCTCGATCAATCTCCCATGCACTCGATAGCGCATCACCACGCCACTGGGGACGAGAGCAACTCGAATCTGGTGCAGAATATCAAGAGCGAGGTGATCGATGCCAAGCATCTGGCACATGTGCAGGCGCAGCAGCAGCAGCAGCAACAGCAGCAGCAGCAGCAACAACAGCAGCAACAACAGCAGCAACAGCAGCAGCAGCAGCAGCAACATGCAACACATCATCATCAGCATTTGCACGCTCAGCAATTGTTGGCGCAAAGTCAGCAACAGCAGCAGCAGCAGCAACAACAGCAACAACAGCAGCAACATCAGCAGCAGCAGCAGGCGGCGGTGCATGCGGCACAGCATGCAGCGCATGCCACGCATGCGGATATTGGTGGTGCCACTGTCATGGAGATTGATCCCAGCCAGATCAAGCATGAGCCGGGCATGATTATAACGCCAGAGATTGTCAATATGATGTCCACCGGGCACATGGGTAAATAGACAAAAAGCAAACAAAGCTCGTTTCATTCTCATTAATTTTGTATTCCTTGTCTTCTTCTTCTTCTTCGTGTTGCATCTATAGACATGTACAACTCGGATACGAGCGAGGACTCAATGATGATCGCCAACGGTTCGCCGCACGATCAGAATGAGCCGCATTATACGAATTTGGATCAGCAGCACGGCGGCCTGGGTGGCAGCGTTTGTGGCCACGGCGCCGGTGGTGTTGGTGGCGGTGGCGGCGGCGGCGGCGGTGGTGGTGGTGGTGGTGGCGGCATTGGTGGTGGTGGTGGTGGTGTCAATGCTGGCGAGAAAGGTCAGTTTAATGGTCCCAAAGCTTGGACACAAGATGATATGAATTCAGCTTTAGATGCATTAAAGACCCAAAACATGAGCCTGACGAAAGCATCTGCCATTTATGGCATACCATCAACGACCTTATGGCAGCGTGCTCATCGCTTGGGCATCGAAACGCCTAAGAAGGAGGGCGGCACCAAATCGTGGAACGAGGATGCCCTACAGAATGCCTTGGAGGCACTCCGATCGGGTCAAATATCGGCTAATAAAGCATCCAAAGCGTTTGGCATACCCTCATCGACGCTCTACAAGATAGCGCGTCGCGAGGGCATTCGGCTGGCGGCGCCATTCAATGCCGCACCAACCACGTGGACACCCGACGACTTGGAGCGTGCATTGGAGGCGATACGCGCCGGCAACACGTCCGTGCAGAAAGCTAGTGCCGAGTTCGGTATACCGACAGGTGAGTTCTTCAGGCCGCTGCCCATCTCAAGGGCGCGTCATCGTATCGAGCAGACGGAGTCTGACTGCTGCGCAACAATTGTGAGCTTTGGCACTCGCTTTGTGAATATTTATTGATGCGTTGCTTTCCATCGGAAATTCCCTTTTGAATGTTAACTTATTATGGGCTATTCATGAGTTTCTCTTCTCTCTTACTGCAAACCCACTCAGCGGCAATCGCTAGTCTTTAGTTTACTCGATACTTTGCTTGGGATATTCTCCCATGAATGCCATACGTCATTGGCTACTCGTTAGTTGATGCCCTCTGATGTTCTGCTCTCTCTTTTTGTAAACCCACTCAGCGGCACTTGTTAACATTCGCTCTCTAATTTTAACATTGCTTTAACATTCGCACTCTAATCTGAATCTGCCACTCTAAGGCTGACTAATACTCGTTGCTAGTTTTCCCTCTGTTAATATTCCCACCTTTCTCGTTACTTTCTGTAAATCCTTTTTTTGCTACAGTCACTGAGGCATCTTCTCAGTCTCTTCATATACAGTAAATACTCAGCTTTTATAGCCTGAGCACATTGAGAATGGTATTTCAGGATATGATGGTTTAGTGAAATTGTGCGTAACAGGCAGAAGGAGGCAGAAGGGTGACAGACCCATCAAGGTGAACTCAACTCCAACTGGCTGAACAACTCTGCCTAACAACCTTGATTGATGACTTTATTTTCAAACTAATGCTAATGTATTTAAGAAGCTATAATAAATAGCCTTTGACTTTGTGAAACAGCCTAGACAACATAGAAGCTTCAAGCTCCAGGCTGAAGCTTACACACACCTGAACCATTTAAAGATAACAAAAATTGAGAATAATAAGAACATGCATCTAAGAGTGCAGTGCAATGATCTCGTTCACTTCAAAAACTGCAGTCTTTAAATTTAAATTTATCTCATTTTATTTATGGTATTTATCGATAACATTTAGTAATATTCTATCAATGATAGAAACATAAATCTCATTCTGAGCAATTAATAAATGAATATGCATATTTTGTATATTTCGGACTCTCTCTTTCCACTCTAAACTCTACTTAGCCATCTCTATGCGCTAGCTGCGAGTTGCATCTATATGTTAAATGCTGATTCTCCTCTCTCTCTTGATCTCTCTTGATCTATCTTGATCTATCTCTCTCTCTCTCCCTCTCTTGATCTATCTTGATCTATCTCTCTCTCTCTCTCTCTCTCTCTCTTGATCTATCTCTCTCTCTCTCTCTCTCTTGATCTAGCTTGATCTATCTTGATCTATCTTGATCTCTCTCTCTCTCTCTTGATCTGTCTTGGTCTATCGCATTCTATTTTTCTTTTTATTTACCTCTCGCTCTCTGGTTGCCTTTTTCTCTCTCTCTCTCTCTCTCTCTCTCTCTCTCTCTCTCATTAAACTTGCTCCCACATTGCTCATTCATTGCTTATCGAGCCCGTTATATGTGGCTTGTGCCAATGTCTTTTGCTCCCGAATGATGCTCTCTATTAGTTCCTTATTGCCGTCCAAGCAGACTTTTGTATTCTGCCATTCTGTATTTTTGTATTCTGCTCTTTGGACACTGTCCAATGTCTCTCAATTTGCTAACCCTGAACATTTGTGCTAATTCGTTTACAATTCTTAATGCCAAAGGAACACTCTATGGACGCTGCAAGCGGGAGGGCATCGAACTGTCGCGTTCGAATCCAACACCTTGGTCCGAGGATGCCATGAACGAGGCACTGAACTCGGTGCGGTAAGTGCGCCATCAATTTGAATAACTTCTTCCGCAACTCACACAAAATAAAACTAAAAATTGGTATTTTCTTTTTTTTCTTTCTTTTTTTTTGCTTCGCTTTTGTAGCGTCGGTCAGATGTCCATCAATCAGGCGGCCATACACTACAACCTGCCCTACAGCTCGCTCTACGGCCGCTTCAAGCGTGGCAAGTACGACGTGGTGGCCAACACGAGTGGCATCTCGCTTAACAATACGTCCGGCAACACGACCGGCAGCATTGAGATTATCGAACATAGTCAGGAGAATTCGGTAGGTTGTCCTTTTTGAAAACAAAAAAAAATCAGCAAGCAAAATATGGGCAAAATTTGATAGAGGCAGTTAAAGCAGATGATGAATAGAGTAGAGAGTTAAGAATATTTCAAAGTCAAGCGAACTCTCCTGATGATGTGTTAAATAAAGTTATATATATATAATAATAATATATAATAACTATTATATATATAATAATATATAATATCTATTTAAAATATTTATATATATTTATTATATCATCAAAAGAGTCAAGCGAACTCTCCTGATGATGTGTTAAATAAAGTTATATATATATAATAATAATATATAATAACTTGTATATATATAATAATATATAATATATATTTAAAATATTTATATATATTTATTATATCATCAAAAGAGTTCCCTTATAAATAATTAATAATTTTAGTAATTCAATAATTTTTTTTTTATATTCAAATAGATTATCAGTAAATAAAAAACTTTGCATATATTAGTCACTAAAAATAAAAGATTTAAAGATTTTATGAATGGATACTAATAAAATTATATGTTTTGGTCAGAAAAAAAATATTTTTATTATATTTTTTTTTTTTCTATAATATATATATTATAATATAAATACTATTTTTATAGGCAATATAATAAGCTAAATTTATTATCTAAAATTTGTCAATTTGATTATTAAAAAATATTGTTTTCTGACTAAAACAAAATTATTATAAATTAATAAATTTAATAATATGAGTTGAAAATAGCTTCAAAATAAGCTTCGTATGCCAGTTGCTATGGCATTGATTATTTTAATTAATATTAGACAAGGTTTATAGTTATTTTAATGGAATAAAATGTTAAATTTAAATAGATAAAGCCCATGGCACATTAGGCTTATAAAATCAAGTATTACAGGTGCGAATTCAGTTCTGTATTTAAGGCAAAGTTCTCAATTCTCCAAGTAAATTTCAAAGACTTTGTAAGACTTAATAAAATTAGTGAAATAATAGAAATCATTTATTAATGTTAGCTTAAAGCATTTAATTTAAACAAAGGAATTTAAGTTTAGTTAATTTCATATGCATTTGCAGCTGGAATTTTTTATAAAGAAAATATATAAAAATATATTATATATATAAAAAAAAATAATAGCTTCATGAATGAAAACCTGCTCTTATATTGATTACAAAAAATACACCCACACACACACACACACACACACACCCAACCCCCACACACCCACACATACAACTGGCAGCTTTGACTAACCGTTAACAAATTTATTTATGCGTAGTTGCATATGTTGCAGCATCAGTTCCCGTACAGTCCGTCGCCGCATGCGCAGACGCCGCAGCATCACGGCACGCCGCAGCACCATGGCACGCCGCTGCATCACAGCACGCCGCATCACAGCTCGCAGCAGGGACCGCCGACGCCGCAGGGCATGCAGCAGCAGCAGCAGCATGTGGTGCACATGCAGCAGTCGCCACATCAGGCGCATCATCAGCAGCAGCAGCAGCACATGCAACAGGACGTCGTCACATCAAGCAGCCAGGTGGTGCACAGCCAACAGCAGCAGCAGCAACAGCAGCAACAGCAGCAGCAGCAGTTGCAGCAGATCTATCAGCATCACGGCACGCCCGAGCGTAGTTGAGAATCACTGCACGCTGCCGCTATGTTGGGCGGCGGCGGCGGCAATATCAGTGGCAATGCGGCAGCAGCAGCAGCAACAACAGCAGCAGCAGCAGCAGCAGCAACACCTTTTGCCAGCATAACGGGTCTGGGCAGCGGCGCGACTGCAACGCCAGCGTCGACAGCGGGCACCAGCAGCAAGCGCAAGAAAGCGACTAAGCAAAAGCGTTGAGAAAGCGCCGTCGCTGCGCGCTGCAAGAGACAAGCGGACAAGGAGAAGGAGAAGGAGAAGGAGGAGAAGAAGCAGGAGAATGCCACGCCCACCAATACAAATGCCACCGTCGCTGCCGCTGACGCCGCCGCCGCCGCCATCAAATTTCGCTTCAATGCGAAGCACTGGAAACGCAAGTTGAAGCAGTTTCATTTGTTATTGTCGAAGCCAAGCAAGGAAGATAGGCATAAAGTAGAATATTAATGAGTGAAGACAAAGAGAAAGAGAGAGAGAGAGAGAGAGAGAGGGAGAGGGAGAGCGAGAGCAAGAGCGTCACATTATTTTCTGGCAGGAATTCAATAAACTCCAATCAAAATCAAATAAGAAAAAGGAAAAAGGAAAAAAGGAAACTGAAGCATTAATTACACAATATGAAATGTGTATCAAATGTAAATAGTTATTAAATAATTTTAACTGTAAATGAACTATTATGCTTTACACTACACTACACACGACTCGAAATCGATGGAGCAGCACTTTGTTAGCTATTTAAAGGAGCAAAACTATTTTTATGGGACAAACAAAACTTGGACGTGTGTTATAATTTTCATAAACATATATATATATATATAGAAATTAATATATATATAAAAATTTTCTTTAAACGAAACATTACATAAATCTTAAGCCGATTCGCGGTAAATCATGCCCGGATAGCCGAATTCAGAATAACTTTTTATTTTTGTTTGCTTTTCTAATTAGTTTAGTGTGAGACTGAAAGTGCGCTCCAAAAGAGAAACAACAGCAACAACACACATACATATATACACACACATACACACACACGTTTTCTATGAAATGCTTTATAATTTTGTTTTTTTTTTTTATTTTAGTGAAAGAAAGAAAGAAAAAGAAATTACCTTAAAACATATAGAATTAAACCAAATTCATCAAGGTCTTAGCAATTAAACTCATTTAATGTAAGTCAAAATAAAGCAAGCAAAAAATATAATTTGAATTTTAAAAAGGCAAAAGCGTGAAGCAAAAAAAAAAAAATTAATAAATACATAAATAAATAAATAAATATATATATAAAATAATATATTTAAGCAAATGTAGCAAAATGCATAACTATATGATTGAAGTAACATATGAAGTTAAGCACATGAAATGAAATTAAAGCAAAATATGTATTTTTGATAAAAGTGAAAACAAAAAAAGTAAAAACGTGTAAAAATATTCAAAATATCAAAATTTTTCATTTTTGTTAACATTAGAGAATCAAAAGCAAACTAAATAAACATTGTAGCTAAACTAATAGCAATACAAACAACTAAACACACATACACACACACACACTCACTCATATATTTAGTAATCTGCTAGTGTAGCAAAGTGTCAACACAATATATATATATAAAGTCCAATATCAAACATCTCTCACAAAGCCCATAGAAGAACAACATGGAATAGTTTTTTTTTTTTTTCTTTTATTTAGACGTTAGATGGCGCCACACAAACTTGCATATAGAACTCTGTTTAGACAAGAACTTCAAAAAAAAAAAAATGAAAATGGAAAATCTAAATGAAATCAAATGAAATTCAAAACAAACATAAAAAATAAATATTTTTAAAAATTGTTGAAGAAAACTAAATTTTTAATTGACAAGTAAAAATTATATTTAAAAAAAAAAAAATAAGTACTTTGTATAGCTTCCATTAGTTTATAAAAACAAAAACCAGCGAGTGCTGCATACACCGATCACAAATACCCACACACACACACACACATACACACCTCCACATAAATGCATACATACATATTTTTGAAGCGACTTCAAGTTTTGGTTTCAGAACAGGCGAAAAATAGCGAAGCCAACAAAAACACAGGAAAAAGAAACAAAATTAATTTTTTGAAAAAACTTTGTACATATAACTATTAAAAAACATCTTCTTTTTAGTTTATAAAGAAAATGAAGATAAATATAATTTCGAAATGTTTTTCCTAATTTATTATGCATAATTTAAAAAATCGTAGAACTGAAATGCAATATGCTTACCTTAACTCAATATATTTTAATTCCTATTATTTTTAGTTGCTATCCCTCAAATGTATATGTATATTTATACATATATATATATATATATTTTACTTTATGTTAGGCAACAACTGTATATCATTGTAAAATAATTAACAACTGAACAGCATATGAAGTAAAGTCTATAAGAGTTAAAAAAATAAATAAAAATGAAAAAAAAAAAAAAAATTAAATATATATAACTAAATATATATCATAATAACATTGTTAAAATTGTCGCAAGAACAATTAAAAAATAAAAAGAATTAAAGTAAAATAATTAAAAAGAGAAAAAAGAATTCTAGAACATAAAAAATATATATATATATATATAAATATGAAATCGAAGGAAAACATTAAAAAATTATATTGTCTAAGCTTATTAAAATTATAAGTTTAATCATTAACCACACAATATTATAGCACATTTCGGATTATCAACATATATATATATATATATATGTATATATATATATATATGGAAAAAATTATCGATTTATAAACTTAAATGTTAGCCCAGACAGGAACCATACAGACCTAAATAATAATAATTCTAATAATAATAAATATTATTAATAATTACGCAAATGTCCTTAGACAATGCGAGTACATGTAGCTCGATGTATGTACTATATGGCAAATTGAAAGGCAGTTTAAACAACAAAACAACAAACATTTAATGTAATATTGGTATAACGTAATTTTTAAAGTGAGGTACTATAAATAAAAATTATTAAATAATATAAATCAAAAAGCATTGATTTTATTTTCATTGATTGCAAATATTTAGAGGTACTATAAATAAAAATTATTAAATAATATAAATCAAATAGCATTGGTTTTATTTTCATTGATTGCAAATATATAGATTTGTGTTAATTTTTCTATTTTTAATTTACATTTGAATTTGGCGGCTTCTTGCGCCTTTTATAGCGCTTAGCAGTCGCTCGCATGCTGTTAGTAGCGCTTCGGAGCTTTATCGCACATTTAACAGTGCTCCACAAGGCTGCAATTTAACATTTTAAGCTCTGGCCACTGAGCGCTTTTATGTCTGTTTAGCGATGCGCAATAGAAATATTGTTGGGCACATGCGTTCGTTCGTATGCCAAGTCGTGCCGATTATTCGTGTTCGTGCGCTCTGCTCCAAAGTTTCTTTCGTTCGCGCTCTTTTGCTTTTAGCAATCATAGCATTAACAGCAGCATTTAATATTTTACACTTTAGTTGGAGTTTTGCTTTCCATGGTGGCGGTTTGGAATCGGCAAGTTAAAGCGAAAAAAATTCTTGCACATAGCAATACGATTCTGTTCGTGTAACTGTGTGTGTGTATGTGTGTGTGTTTTCGACGTTTTAGACGCAGAATATTACAACAGCAAAAGCAACAACAACAACAAAAGCAGAGCGCAGCATTTTTGGTGTACAAGAAAAAGTGGTGCGCGAAACAGGATTTCATCTCAGGTGCTTCTTCGCCTCCAACTGCTGCAGCCAGCACACAAGGTGTGTAAATAAGTTTGTTTGCCCAAAAGAACGGTGCAATGTCAATTTTACAAAATTCTTTATGTAAATCATAACGGTAAACAAAAGTATATTTGAACTGTGTGTGTGTGTGTGTGTGTGTGTGTGTGTGTGAGTATATGTGTGTGCATAAGGCCAACAGAGGGAAGAAATGTTATCAGTGCGCCATTAATTAATTGATTATGCAGGGCAAATAAACTGAATGCAAGTGAAAGTTAATTGAGTTTTTGAATTGCGGCAGCAACAATTGTGCACGAATTTTGCAATTGAGTTGTGAATGAAAACTGACAGCGGATGCTCTCAATTTATAGAAATATTAACACAGATTTATTTATTTTAATATGTTTAAAGCATGCAAAAAAATACAAAAAGAAGCAAATTTAATAACGTATAGCGGGCGCGCAATCCTTTTGATTTATTAGGTCACAAGGGCAAAGATTACAGTGGAAAAAGCACACGGCGTTAGCTAAGAAAAGCAACGGGTCGCGTCCTCACCGTCTGCCCACATATTTAACTGCATAAACAGTTTATTTTTATGTAGCTGAACTCAGCTATCGCAGTACTTCTAGAACCCAATATAATCACATTGCAGCCGCACACACACACACAAATACACACACACTCAACATACACTCAACATACACACACAAAATGTGCGCAAAAATGGTTTACCGTTCAACACGTTTTTAATTTTTAATGAACAACAAAAATATAACATACTCAACAAAAACCGCCAAAGGCCAACAACAATAATAACAACTAGAACAATATCAATAGCAACAGCCAGCTAAAGAGCGAGCAGCACACAACGTGCTTGCTTGAGAATGAGCGTGGAATTGAGAGAGCAAGTTAGCGAAACATAGCGAGAGAGAGAGAGAGAGAGGCTGAAATAGAGAGCGCACATAACTTGAGTGGTTACGAGAGTTTTTTTTGCACAGCTGTTTAAGTTGGAGCAGTAAAAGAAATTGAGAATTGTTCTTGTAGTTGTTGCGTGTGCGTTTTTGTTTCATGCTGTTATCCTGCTGGCTACGCAGCAGTATCTCTAATAACAAGAACAACAACAGTCCGTACGACGACAACAAGTGCCGCTTGCTGTGTTTGCTTTGAGGGTTAATTAAACTCTTAGCCACATCCACGTTGGCCCCCAAAAATATATTCACTAGACCACAAGGTCTAGGCAGCCTACTACAGCGTCCACATTGACATACATATTTCAGCTCATTTTTTGAGTGCTGTCAAATAGCCAAAAATAAAAAATTCGCCTTTAGTTTTCTGTAAACTAAATATACGCCTTATAAACGAGTCAAAATGCTTACGTGGGTTGACTGTGGTAATGCGCAGTACTTCAAAATGTTAACAAATAATGGGAGCGAGAAAGAAATAAAGCAAGTCAATGGAAAGTGCGTGTGCTTAGCTAATTGGAATGTTAACTTAACAGGTTACAGCTATGTTAGCAAAACAATTAACATGTTAATTGAAATTTTAAACGTAACAGACAAAGCATGCTTGAAATCTTAAATAAAATTATGTTAGGCTGTTGGGATTGTTGAATATGGGAAAAATTTTTTATATTTAATTGAAATGGCATTTAATATGCCTATGTTAACATATAATTTTTGCTAGGGTATTTCTAAAATATTTTATCTTTTTTTCTTCTCAAGTCTTTTGTTTATTTTAGGTCATTTTCTCTCTCTCTTAGCAATTATTTAATTTTTTTTTTGATGCCCTGACAGCTTCAATTAAATACTTATTATAATGTAATTATTTATGGGCAGGCATAGCAAGAAGCGTTACAAAAATAGGGAGAGAGATTGATTGTATTCGAAATGCCTTGAGGCACATGATTGACATTTTAACTCTTAGCTTGAGCTTTTGATTACGCGCTCGTTAGCTTTGGCTTCCTATGCCACCTGACAAGGTGCAGGTGTGCGTGCGGGTGTTTGGGTGTGTGCCTGTGTTGCCTGTTGGCCAGCTAAATTGCAAAATTTCTCTTTTCTGCTGGCTGCTGCAAAAAAGTTAATTAAAGTTTGTGGCTTGGTTGAGCGAAATTGCAATTCTTTTAACAAATTGCATTCTATATTTAATTTTATTTATGCATTTTATATGTTGTTTACAGCCCAGTTGCGTTGAGTGGAGCGCTAATAACTGTGCTTCGACTCTCAGGCTTGTTTACGTCAAGCTCGGTGCATAGGATAGGACAACAACAACAACAACGTCGACAGTAACAAATAGATATTTTCTAGAACAAATCGTTGCACGCACGTAAGTTGACTTTTATATATATATATATATATATATATATATATATATATATATATATGTATTTATAAGCTAAGGTTTTCCTTGCTGATTGCCAATTAATTTCTATGCCATCAAAGCTGCTGAAAAATTCATAACTAAGGTTAAGGCTAAGACAAATAGTCTGTAACTAGTTTATATTAAATTATGAAATATTTTAGCTTGTATTAAATTGAATTAAGAGTTGGCCTTTAGAAATTAGTCGTAGAAATAATTACTGTATGTAGAGTAAGCTATAAATTTGAGGTAAAAGTTAAGCGTAGATGAAAAATTAAAAAAAAAAAAAAAAAAAAAAAAAAACAAATAAATAAAATATAAAATAATATATAAACTAATATATAGATATATATTATGTTTAAATTAATTTATATTAAAAATTAATTTATATTATATTTAAATTAATTATAAAATATTTAATATTATTTACATTATGCTAAGCGTATTTCGGCAATTGTTGGAAATTTCGAATAGGCTTAAGTCTTCTTAGCTTGAATATAGTTTTGAGATGCATTCGAATTGAGCCCAGCTTAAGCACATTTAAGAAGTTGATTCAGATAACAGGTAACAGAGTCCCAAATGGCAACTAATTTACTGTAAGCTGCTTTTGTATGCTTCAACACAGTTCATATGCAAAAAGTGAATAAGAAAAGGGTCCATAATATTTTGAATTAGATTTGTAAATAATTCAACACTGATTTTTTATTTTGCTGTTCTTGGCGCCTTTACACAATTTGTTGGCTCTTACAACAAATGTAAATGGTAAAGCAAAAAAAAAGAAAAAAAAAATACGCTGTGAAAAAAAGTTGCACTGTCCGTTGCGTATACTTAATATGCTAATCAAATTTTCGTAGCAATATTTTTGGTACGTGTGTGTGTGTGTGTATGTGTGTGTTTGTGCTAACTTCTGTTACATGTCTATAACTTTGTCGTATGTTCTTTCTGAACTTCTTACTCAGGCACATTGGAACAAAGAACATAAAACTATATGAAATCAAGTAAAAGAAGTTTTAATATATTAAAGAAAATATTTTGTTTAAATTAAAGAAAAACTTAAATATATTCACAACATATGTATACATATATTTTATTAATTTATACAAAATATTAAATTTTTTTTACATTTAAATTCAGATAGAAATTTTGTAAAATTAAAAAAGAATTTTATTTTATCGATACAAAAATTACGCTTAATTAATTTTAATTTTTTTTATATATTAATGTAATTCTTTTTTATATTTCGCTCAAATATCACTTTGTTTTTATTCCACTGTGCCTAACCACTTATAAATTTTGTTTTCTTTTTGCGCCGTGCGCCTTTGTTCATTTGTTTCCCTCGAGGCTGATTGCGAACAACTTTTGGCGTCTCGACCTCAACGCTCTGTGCCACAAAAGGACCCTAACATGTTGGCCTTGTCTACAGATACACACAAGCACACAGCTATAAATATATACAGATACATTCGAGCCCACACACACACACACAGACACACCCTAAGTTCTGTGCTCTCTTTTTTTGCACAATGATGTTGAAGCATTCGTCAATTGACCCTTGACTTTCTTCAAAGGTGTCTGCTGGCAACGAGGCTCTCATTTGGGTCTATTTGCTATCGCTTTTCGAGCTGACTTGTGTGATGACTTTAGTGGGCCAGGGCCAGGGCCAGGGGCAGGGTCAGGGGCAGATGCCCCGTTAGCCATTAGCTTGTTAGCCTTGCATATTCTGGCATATCCTTGGCACTTACCCTTTAACAGAACGAGGCCCAACGGAAGTGAGTACCACTGCTGCTGCTGCCACAGTTCACTGTGAAGCGTGTGGCACATGCAGCACAGTCGCTGGTGTGGGTGTGGTACTGTGAGTACGTGCCTCAAATTGATTATGTTGTTGCCCCCGTGTCTGGGCATTCGATTATTAAATTTGACATGCTGTTTGCCTTTTTGCAATATTTATTAAATTCAATTTGCAACAGCGCACGGTTCGGGCATAATTAATGCAGGCTTTGCAGTCTGCGCTTAAATATTTATGATCATCGCATAAAAATCATTTCATAATTAACTTGGGCAAATTTATGCAAGAGTCGAGCCAACAGCGCTTTAAATCTAATACGAAGAATTGTGAATTATATTTGAGTAATATTTTTATTTAGGAGAATTTTCAATTCTATAGAAATAAAACTTTCTATGAATTGGATGTGGAATATGGAAATTGTTTAAAAAAAATATATATTTAATATTTAAATTTGTAATGTAATAATAATAAAATGTAAGAATTTTATGATCTATGTGTTGTATATGATTAATGATCTTATTGACATATATGACATATATATACTTATATAAAATATATGATTGATATTATGTATATAATTTTTTTGTGTTATTCGTGCCAACTCCTGGCTCCAGTGCGTGAGCTGGCAGACCTTTTCGCTTTAGTACTTATATCTCGGCTCTTTGGTTGGCTAATAATTTGTGAATTTCCATCGTCGCCTGCTATTGTGATAGCTCTTAAGCAAAGTTTTTAAAGAGGATCTATTGCTTAAGATTCAATATTCAATCTTATCAGTGAGTGAGACTCTCTTAGCTGCAGAGTAGCTTGAGTTGGCTCTTTACTTGTGTTATTTTATGTATATATTGAGAGTCTATAGAGCATAGAGATTTGTATATTGTTTCATGCTCAACTTGCAGTTGATCAATAACACTTTACAAATTTTCTCATTAAAGTTAGTTCATGAAAAGTTGCAAACTAATTTGCAAAATCATTTGCGTCGAATAACGTATACGCAGCGTGTAACGTCGTGCGAAGCCTTTAATAAAATTGCCTAATTGAATTTAATTGGCCTGGCGCTGCCCAGTTAGAAGTTGTTATTAGGCTACACATAAAAGCAGTTATCTATATCTATATCTAAATATATATATATATATATATACAATATATATATATATATATATATATATATATATATATATATTGATATATCGTGGCGCTGGAATAAATTTCTCTTTACTTACGGATTGCATTTAAGCGTGCAGCTCATTTGCTGTCAGTTATTTTGTGGTTCAGTTGCCATGACGCAGGCAACCTTTATTTTATTTTATTTTTTTTTTTTTGCCAGATATATATATCTATATCTATATAAATATGTATGTATGTATATGTATTTGCAGTTAATTGTGCGCACATTTTTGTCGTTTGGTATGCATTTCGTGTGTCTGCCTCACGCATTCTTGAGCAGTCAAAGGCGAATTCCCAAATCGTATCCCAATTCGAATCTCTCGGCCTTCGTTGCGTATACGTAATATTTGCTTATATATTCATGCGTTCACTTTGCTTTCATTATCAATGCCAATGCTGAATGCTGAATGCGGATAAACTGCCGCTCTCGTTTATTGCTTTACATATATGTATGTATGTGCATATGTGCCAATGTATATGTATGTACACATATAAGTGTCACGCATCGTCTCTATGTGCTGATTGTATCTGTATCTATGGCTGTATCTGTAAGATACTTTAAGGTTTGGCAGCCGCTTGGGCATGTGCAGCCATGAAAATTGTTAAATGGCGCCTTCTTTTTGTGTGTTTAGAGTGCATATGACAATGCTTCTATACAAGTGAAGAGCATCGTTGTCTGCGCAAATTGCGAGTTACTAGGGCTTCGGTGGAGAGCTCACAAAATTTGAAGAGCTTTTTTGCTTTTGTAGCGTTTTTATTGAGATGATTGTAACTACATTTGGCTGAATACATAGTAATATTAATTTATATGGAAATGTTTTTATATTGTGTGAATATTTGAGCTTGGTTGGTTTTATAGAATATGTAGGAAGTTTTTTAAATTATTTTTAAAATTTATTTCATTTATTAATAATTTATTGTATTATTTTTTTCCCAATTTTAATTCTTGAAGCTAATTTTGTTTATTTTACTTCTTATTTATAATTTCATTGTATTTTTTTTATTTAATTATTTTATTTATATTTAAAAATACATTTTTTTTTAAATTTTATTATTTATAATATTTTTTTTTTTAATTTTTTAGTATTATTTATTTAATATCTTTTTTTCTTTTTCTTATGCTTAAAAACAAATATTTAATTGATCCTATTCTTGCTTGGCATAAATTAATACATTTTTTAATAATTCTTTTATGTTATTAATATATATTAAATATGTATTTAAGCAGTACAAATTTCTGTAGCTGCGCTGCATATGAAGCCCTAGAAAACCTCAGCTTGCTCAACTAACTAAAAACTGGTTGAAGACTTACAAAAATATTGCTTAAAACATATTTTTGCTAAGGCAGCAAGGCAATAAGAACAATAAAAAATTATAAACAATTTATAACGAAAACCATAAGTTATGTTAAATCAATGGAAATCAATATAGAAAATGCAAATATAGAACTATAGAATTAAGCATATGTAGAATAATCTAAAATAGATTTTTAGATATATTTATAGAGCATTTGTTAGTCGTTGCTAAGATTTATATTTGACTGTTTGATGCTTTGTTTAATAAATCAAACAAAAAGAAATGACGAAATAAACGTAATGCAATTTTACGAACGCGCGAGAGACACTTTTTGGCATGCACTTGGTTAGTAAACTCAGTGGGTGAGTGAGAGTGTGTGTGTGTGAGAGAGTGTAGTTGTGCGTCATGTGTGTATAGAAATGAGAACATGCAGAGTATATAGGTTGTATGACCTGTGGAATGGGTGTAAGGAAAACGTGGGAAAAGAACATGAGAATTTGAATAAATTTTTATATACTAGATTTGTATATATATTCATTATATTTTATTGCCAATTTTGCAATGATAAATTTCTATGATAAGATTATTATATAATGATATGATTATTATTAATATTTTTTTATAATCTAATTATGTTTGCTATCTGGTTATTAGGACAAGCAGCAATTTCTAATTACAATGCATTAACAATTATATATATAAGGATAAATATTATTTATTTAAGATAATATAGCTAACTGCAGTAATTTGTAAACAAAGTATAAATAACTTAATGTTTTATATAATTTATAACTTAATATATTTACATCTATATGGGTCACACATACATTTAGCAATTAGGACTATCTATCTCAGAGTTACTCGTAATATGGATCTGATATGGATCATATTTTCATTGTCTCATAAGCGCGTATTACGCAGTCAGTCATGATTGATTTTAATATTCTCAGTTCTTGTTTTCATTTTCGTTCGCCTCGTCTCTCTGCTCAATCTCTCTATCATACTCTTTGTTCTTACGCATTCTTATCTATATATTTTTACTCTGTACTCAAAGTGAGAAGAGAGCGTATTAGCCTATGTCTGCTGGAGGCAACAGCGTTATTTATGAGTTACTGTTGACCTACGCTGTTGATGTATACCATAAAATTGTTTATCTCTTTTATGAACGCTTAAATTTACAGAGTTTTGGTATTAAAAAAATATAATTAATATAAATATATATAATATAGTATCTATTGGAAACAGAGTATCGCGCAGTCGACTACTTTCGACTGCAACGTTCTGATTTGTTGATAATGCAGCACACTGAATTCGAGTGAAATCTTTGTGCATTCATTTAATTTCGAACCTCGATTTGCATTCCACCGTCGACTCTCGTGGCGTCAAGTCGTTAACAACAAAACGAATCGCAAATAAAATCTATAAAAAGAGCAAAACAAATTTGAAAAAAAAAAAAAAAAAACTCAAACAATTTGTTGTTTAGCTATAATAAAGAAGAGAAAAATACGCGCGCGTATTTATTTTTAGTTGAAATTTGTCGATTTGCTTCGCTGTTATGATTTGCTGCAAAATGCGTATACGTAGTGTCCTTTGTGCCACAAATGTGTTGTAAGTTTTTTGTTTCTCATTCTTGTTGTTGTTGTTGAAACAAACAAAACAAAAACAAAAGAAAAACCTTTTTCTTCGTGCAGCAGCCGCAGGATGAGCAACAACAACAGAAACATCAACAATGACGGCGGAGGTGGCAGCGGCGCAGTTGGAGACAGTGAAATGGCGGCAGCCTCTGCTGCTGCTGCTGCTGCTGCTGCTGCTGCTCCTGGAACAGCTGCAAATGCAACTGCTGCCAACTCAAGTTCAACGCGTCGCTTGGTGCATTTGCAGGGCGGCAATCGTGGAGCTGCCATGGGCAATGTTGTTGGCTGGCTTAAGCAGGTTTCTGTTCTTTTCTCATTTTTGGCCAAAACTTGGCCCACATATATACGTATATACATATATTATATAAGTGTGCTTGTGTGTGTGTCTCAATTCTTGCTACCGCGCGCTCAGTAGTATTCTCTAGTTGAGCCGAGCACCTACCCAGCTACTCAGCTCTAATTACGATACTCGAATCTAATACACGCTCACGCACACAACAACGAGAATCACACGTGTTGTATCTATTGTAACGTTATCCTGCACCTGCTTATACGTAATGCAAGCGCACCTACCTCCCACACCTGGCCCACACCTCACACGTTTTTCACTTTAATATTTTATTTGAGACTTTCGTGGGTTCATGAATTACGTCAGACTGAATTATGCTTAGTCCCAGAACTAAATTAAATATTGTGTATATTTCTTAAAGTTTTATTGCTTTTACTTTATTTTATCTAAATATTTCATAAAGATTTAAGTATTATAATTTATTTAAAAATTATTTCTTTTCAAGTTGTATTTTGCCTTGTTCTTATTTAATTATTATTTATTTTTTTCTAGTTTATTATTCATTCTATTTGTATAAATAGGCAAAAGTTAAAGTTTTTAGGGAAAATAATTTTTTTTTTTAATTTTAGGTCAATAAAAGATTTATTAAAAAAATAAATTTATCTATAAAAAATGTATAGACAAATTAAATAAAATATAAAAAAAACATGTATATTTTTATATGAAAACAATTTATAGACAAATTGAATAAAATATATAAAAAAACATGTATATTTATATAAATAAAAATATATAAAAATAAAAATCAAAAGTATAAAATAAATAAATTAATAAATACATAAAATAAGTAAATAATAATTATAAATATAAATATGTTACTTATATTAATTTAATTTTGAAATGTTTTTATATATTTTTGGTCTTTAGTTTTTAATTTATTTAATGTTTGTTAATATATATATTATGTTTAATTTACAAAATTTATTTTTATATTATTTACATTAAATTATAAATATTTTAATTATTTTAGCAGTGTCTTAAGTATTTTAGTTTTATGTAAGATTTTGAAGAATTATTTATTTATAAAATATATCTTTTAGCAGTCAAGCTGATTTTATATTTTCTCTTATACTCATACTTCTATGTATCCTTATAATTACACTTATCTTTTAACTAAGTGAATAATTAAAAGCAATTAACTTGAGCTTATACTTGGAAAAGATAAGCATATATATAAGTATGAGTTGATTGATTATTCACTTAGTTGGTTCTGATTGTATTTCCCATCTGTTTTTCTTAGGCGCTAACTAATTTTTATTATTTGGAACTATTTCATCTTGGAGCTTATTTCATGTCAACCCTCTTGCCGCGCTACCTAATCCTAATAAAAAATGCCTATGTATGTATTAATTATCTGAGCTCACCCACCGTCTTACTCTGTATCACACCCCGTCTCGCTCTCTCTCTCTCTCTCTCTCTCTCTGTCTGTCTCTCCCTCCTTGATGTTGTTATCAGTCGATGTTGTGTGCTCGCTCGTCTTGCTCGTGTTGTTTGAGTGTTTTTTTTTTTATATGTGTGTGTGGTCATTGCTCATGTATTTGATACCCTGTAATCTTGCAGGCTTCCATTGAGGTACGGGACGCTGGCACTCGCACTCTGTCCATGCTGCAGAGCACAAATCCAAATTTTCGCTCGCTCGACTTGTCACTGACGCCGACTGTATCCGTGTCCGCCAGTGTGCCACCGGGCAGCTTGCCGACCACAACGAGCGCCGAGGGCTCACTGAGCGGCTCCACAAATTTGACTGGCATCCTGCCGGACACAGAGGACAGTTGCGATACCAAATTGCTGACGCGAACACGCGCGTACGCGTCCGTTAGCCAGCCGCAGAGTCCAAGGCATCGCGTGCGTGGCACACCGAACGGGCTGAACGGACGCTCAACATCGATATCGTCACAGCTGGAGAAGACCAAGAAGCTGCTGAAGATGACGGAGGGCGAGGACAAGCCACTGACCATACTGCACTATAACGATGTCTACAACATTGAATCGATGGCCGAGACGGAGCCAGTCGGTGGCGCCGCACGCTTCGCCACGGCCATCAAGAGTTTCGCACATCTCAATCCACTTGTGCTGTTCAGTGGTGACGCCTTCTCACCAAGCATGCGTGAGTAGTGTAGTGACGTTGATCGTTAATCAACAGTCAGCAAATTAT
This sequence comes from Drosophila mettleri, assembly GCA_035047625.1. Classification (NCBI taxonomy): domain Eukaryota; kingdom Metazoa; phylum Arthropoda; class Insecta; order Diptera; family Drosophilidae; genus Drosophila; species Drosophila mettleri. The sequence goes on from JAWNPI010000085.1 coordinate 13,124,127, forward strand.
AATCAATAATTTCAATAATTCCATTCACAGTGAGCACGTTCACACAAGGCGAGCAAATGATTCCTGTGCTCAATCAGGTGGGCACACATTGCGCTGTCTTTGGCAATCACGATTTTGGTGAGACTTAAAATATATTGAAATAGGTTTAATTCTTCTCACTGCTGTTAAGTCTATGTTAAGCTTTGACATTAATGTTAATTGAGCAATGTTATTTAAGTAATTTCGCTTTTCATTCAGATCACGGCCTGGATGTATTGGTTAAGCTGATCAAACAAACGAATTTCCCTTGGCTCATGTCGAATGTGGTTGACAACGAAACTGGTCGCCCGTTGGGCGGCGGTAAAATCTCTCATTTTATACTGCACAATCAGATATCGATTGGTTTGATTGGCCTGGTGGAGCGTGAATGGCTTGAAACGCTGCCCACTATCGATCCCACCGAAGTCACATATATCGACTATGTGGAGGCCGGCAATCGATTGGCGCGCGAACTGCGCAACGAGGGCTGCGATCTGATCATTGCGCTCACGCACATGCGCACACCCAACGACATAAATCTGGCCGAGAAATGCAATGGCATCGACATCATACTGGGCGGCCACGATCACGTCCGCGAAGTGACCGAAATCAATGGCAAAATGATTGTCAAGTCTGGCACAGACTTTCAACAGTTCTCGGTGATAACCATCGAGCGGCAGGCGTCAGATCGAACGCAGTTCACCACGGATGTGCAGTGCATGGACGTGACGGCAAAAATACCAGAGGATCCGTTGCTCAAACAGGAGCTAGCCAAATATGCCAGTAAGTGAGAGGAGGGAGTGAGTGAATGAGTGAGAGAGAGAGAGAGAGAGATTAATTAAATTACCTCCATTTTGCCCGCAGAGTTCATTGAGAGCAAATTATCGGATGTCATGGGCATATTTAGCGTCGAGCTCGATGGCCGCTTCTCGCGCGTGCGCACCCAGGAAACAAATCTGGGCAATTGGGTGTGCGACGTGGTGCTGGCAGCTGTGGGTGCCGATGTGGTTATATTGAATGGCGGCACTTTTCGCTCGGATCGCATACATCCCGTGGGTCAGTTCACAATGGGCGATCTGGTGAATGTCATACCCATGCGCGATCCACTCATATTGCTGGAGGTCAAGGGACGCATGCTGTGGCAGGCGCTGGAGAACGGCGTTTCGGCCTATCCCAAGCTCGAGGGTCGCTTCCCACAGGTGGCCGGCATTAGTTTTGCCTTCGATCCGCAAGCGGAGCCCGGCAAACGCATTGATCCGCAGTTGATACAGGTGGGCGATGAGTACTTGAACCTGGAGCAGTCATACAAGCTGTGCGTGAAGAGCTACATATACATGGGCTGCGATGGCTACACCATGTTCAAGGACGCCAAAGTGCTGGTGAGTGAATTAATGTTGGATCTCAAATTCATTTATTAATCCCGATTGTCTTTTTTTTTTGTTAGATGGATGACGATGCCTGTCCGGAGCTGGGCATAACGCTGCAGAATCATTTCAAGGCCATCAATTCGCGCAAATGTGGCCAGAATACGAAGCACAGACAATCGCTTGTGACGCTCTCGCGACGTCATAGCCTGGTGCAATGCCTGGACAGCTTGGATCTGGATGGCCCCTCGCCCATACGCAAACTCTCGGTGGGCCATCATAATAAGTCGCTCGATCTGGCGCATGGCAACTCGCAGAAGGTACGCGCCGTATTTCATATAGAATGAGATCTTTCTCAAATATTTCTCTAAAATTTCTGCAGATGCTGCGTCGCGCTTCACTAGATGATCTTGAGCAATCCACTTGCGATTTGGCGCCGCAGCTGGAGCATCGTATTGTCATGATACAAAACGAGGAGGTAAGCCAGACATAGCTCATATTTATCAGTGTATCTGTAATAAAGCGTCTCTTTGTCTTGCCTGTGTCAGCATCATCGTCAGCTGGTGTATAAGAAGGAGACGCACATTATGAACTCAACCATAACCGAGGCGGAGGACGAGTAAAGTTCTTTTGTATTCCTTTATTTCAGTTGTTGTGCATTTACGTTTACTCTTTGTTTTTGTTTTTCCTATTCTTTCTTTCGTTTAGTTACAAATGTAGAATTTGTAGGGCAATTACCGATACGGAAAGACAGATATGAGTTAAGAAGCGAAAGACAGTTAGTGAAGCAAGCTTAGTTATAATGCATCGATGGAAGTCAGACGTTACGATATATGTTATTTATTGCTGTTGTCATTATTATAATTAATTAATTAATTAATTGATTTGCTGCTAAGTTAAGACGAGACTACTCTGAAAACCAACTTGATATTGATATTAATATTGTGTACCTAAATAAGTTTAGACAAAAGCCGATAAATTAAGTTGATAAAACTATGAATGTTTTTAATTTAATGCCAGGACAGCTTTAGGAATTTATTTCAAGCCAGCCCAGTTGAGATCAGCAAAGGTTGTAGCAATATTTTAATAGATGTATTATAATTTTAACGATGTCTCCAACTAAACCCAGACGAAATTTAGCTAGCAGTGTGTGTGTGTGTGTGGGTGGATGAGAGTTTTGAGTTGAAATGGTATGTGTGAGGATAGCAAGCAATATTTTAGAGAGCTAGAGAGCATGTGTATAGGGTATTGTGTGTGTGCGATCATATTTATATAAATATATATATTATATTTTTATGGCAACTTTTAGAGTGCAACAATCAACTTTATATGAACACACAGTTTCTGGCAACAAATTACTAAACGATCGACAAGATTTTAAGAATAGAATTCAGAGCAGAGCAGAGCAGAGCAGAGCACACAGAGCATTCCTTACCTTAAATAACTATAAATAAAATATAGATTTGGCGCAATATTTTAAACACAAAATGCAATGAAATTGCCAAAAAAAAAAAAAAAAATATGAATAATATATATATACTAATTTAAATGTGTGCGTGTGTGTGTGTGTGTGAGTGGGAAATGACAGACCAAAAGATAACTCAATTACATAAAGTTAAACAATAGAAGAAAGAAGCGAAATAGCGTCTAATAAATGTCCATGCTTTACATACAAAGTTAACTAAATGTACAATATAATAGTATATATATATATATATATAACTATCAACATATATATATATATATATATATATATATATATATATATAAAATAGAGAGACTATCAGCAGCAGCAATAGACAGTTACTTAAGTGCGTCCTTCATTTGTTTCCCCTTATAGGTATTTTTACTACTTTTCTACAAAACCCATTTTCACTCTGTTCTATCGCTCAACTAGAATTTACCTTCGGTATTAAAACATTTAACAATTTCAAAACAAACAGAAACAAAATAATATTGGAACAATCGCTTTATGTGAAACATTTATTAATACAAATAATAAAAATCTTTTGCTTCATTTGGCAAACAAATTTCAACTTTCGTTAGGGAAGCACTCGGGTTAGTCAAGGGGGGGGGAGGAGAATTTGATCTTAATACGAGCTTAAATTAATCGGATTTTTTTTTTCGGGTCAATAGAATTGCAGCACGAGCGTCTTGATGGCGCTGGCTATGTGAAAGGCGCAATCGCGCACCTCCAGCGTATTTTTGTGTATGCCCTGCTGATCCTCGGCCTCGATCGATTTCTGCAGATTCTCGCACTCGTGCTGAATGAGTATATTCTTGCGCGTCAGCTGCTTCAGCGTCTCGCGGGTCAATTCGCTCGCATTCGGCGGCTATGTGAAAGAGGCAATTGCGGCAGTTTGTCGTGTGTTGAAAATGTGAGCAAAACTTACGAGATTCGCGTAGAGCGCAATGAGTTCGGTGACGGCGCTGCGTATGCGTTCACCGTGCGGCGCTATGGATTGCTTCTCCGCCTCCGTGGCCGGCTGCATGGCTTGTATGAGCTCCTTGAGGCAGCGTGTAACCAAGTCGGAGCGCAGCTTCACCTCCTCGCCAAAAGGTTTGCCATCGCCGGCCATTTGATACATGCTGGCCGTGTTGCGCACTTCGTTGCTGGCCCTGGGCAAGTTGTTGGCCACGCGGCGCTCATACATGCTGGCCGGTCGCTTGATAGTCGACTGATTGGACGAGCCAGCGGAGGAGCTGCTGTCCGCATTAGGTGCCGGTGCAGCAGAGCCCTCTGGCAGCGAGAGTGGCTCATGCTCCGAGTCGGGACTGTTGAGACTCAAGTCAATGCGACTAGCACAAGAATTAAATGAAATAAAAAAACAAAATAAAATAAAATATAAATGAAAATCAAATTTAAATTATAAATAACAGCTGCTCACAGTGGCTCGTCGTAGACGCTGTTGTTCGAGGCGCTATTGAATTTGCACTTGAGCTGCGTATTCTCGCTGGAGAGCTGCTGCACCACATTCTTCAGCTGGCTGATCTCGGACTTGTATTCGTTGATCTGCTTGCGCAGCGTTTCCATTTCGTTCTGTGAGTTCGCATTGCGCGGCGGCGTGTGCACAACGGCCTTGATCAGAAATTAAATAATACAAATAATAAATTCAAATCAAATCATAATTAAATGAACAAAACTAGACTAGACTAGACTAACTTTAAACAATGATTAAATAGTTAAACTACACTGTTTTACACATGAGCAACTAAGTTTATTATTATTATTTTTTTTTGACTAGAAAAGCTTACAACTAGCCAAGCGAGATGAGTCGAGTGCATGATTAAACTGATTTTAACTAGTCTCTGGTTTCAGTCTAGCCAAAGCTGTTGTTCAGCTTGAGTATCTTTTGGCGCATTAAGTTTACCTGCTGGGCCATCGGCGGCACCGGCGCATAATCATCGTCGCTGGCCACCGGATCGTAGATGGGCTCATCATCCGACAGATTAGGATCGTGCACGCTCGGCTCGAATGAGCTGCTGTACATGGTCGAGTTGTTGCCGTGGTAGGGCAACTGCTGTGACAGCGGCGCGTCTAACGGACGCAGATTGGCCATATTCTGGCGACGCAGCGCATCGATGAGCACATCGGTGAGCAGCCCATTGAATTCGGCACGATTGAAGCGCGCCAGCTTCTGGCGACCCTGCGCAAGGTAAAAGCAATTAGTAAGCACTCGAGGCGCGGGGTCAGAGACTCGGATCAAACCTGATTGCGCGTGGCGCTCAAGAATGGATTGGCCGGCAGAAATGGAACCGTTGCATGCTCCGCATTGAGCGCGCTGGTGGACCAAACTGTAACAGAACCAAGGAGAAGAAGATTAAAGCTCAGACTTAATGATGGCAGGCGCGGCTTTGCTCACTGGCTTCACATTCACGTCTGTCCACCTCGTCGTACAGATCCATGACAAGCTCTTCGAACATCTTATTGGGCACCAGCTGCAGCTTGCCGCGTGCAATTTTCAACTGTTCGCTGATCTCAGCGCCATTCGTTTCCGGTATGATCAAGTGGCGTCCGCTCTAGGGCATTGGATGAGCATTAGTTGGAGGCAAGTGAAGTTACTATCAATACTTACAGCATGATCGGGCTTCTTGCCGCCCATGAACATGATGAGTCTGTCTGTGACATCGTACATGGCTTCCAGCAAACGTTCGGCAATGGTGCTATGATTGTTGGCCTTGGCCAGCTCCAGGGGCGTCATGCCATTGCCATCCAAGGCATTCACATCGGCGCCGTAGATGAGCAGCATCTCGATCTGTGAGGCCTGACCGAATTTGGCCGCCATGTGCAGCGGCGTCGAGCATTTCTCCTCGTGATAATAATTGGGATCGGCGCCCTGCACAAGGAAACGCAATGAAGTCTCCAGATTGCTGGTGCGCACGCTCGCATGCAGCTGCCGGCTGAGCTCCTGCTCCAGATTGCTGCCGCCGTTGCTGGAGTCGTCGTCATCCTGCAGACTGGGCTTCAGCACAAAGTTCAGATTCACATGCTTCGCCTTGATGAAGTCCGACTTGGTTGGATGCAGTGCATCCTTCGCTGTTGGCTTTCGCCAGCGTGGCAAGTGCTTGCCGCCCGACGAATTCGTGCTGCCGTCCAGCAAATGATGTTCCCAAACGCTGTTCGCACCGTGCGCATTCAGAGAGTTGACGAAATTCAGCACAGATGGCTCCCAATTGCCCTGCCGCAGAGATTTCACAATCGAAATGTGACGACCCAGGCTGCGATGCACCGAGCAGCAGTCGGCGCAGAGCAGAATACCACGATTTATGGAGGCCCACGAGGGATCTAAATGGAGAGCAGGGGAGTCAATATTAAAAGACTTCACGCCATGGCCAAGCGCACTCACCCGTTGCGCCACAATCGCCGCAGACTTCGGTCTGCAGACGTGATTTGCTGCGCGACATTTTGCGTCTGCTGCTTGCGTAGGTGGGCGTGGCCGAGTCTCTATGATTTCCACCGTCGGGCGCTATAAATAACTTCTTATGCGCTTCAATTATGCTGCTGGCGAAACACATTCATGCATTTTTTTCCACCTAAACAAGCGATAAAAATCAAATTAGTTCCAAGATAAACTGGAATGACTCAGATGGGCAGAAATTTGGTCGCACAGTTCGTACGCTGGCTGCTGTTCAACTGATGCTCGCCGCCACAATCCAATCAATTATGTAAATTACTTTTAATTAAACGCGGCCGCCCAGTTGTTGTAGCTGCACTTTTTGCTTCTTTTATTATTACAATCGTGCCCCAATTTTTTCCAATGCAACACAAGTGTACACACAAACAATGTTTATTTATAAACAGTGCAGGGCTGCCAGACGGCATGCATAAAATATAAGTTTGTTTATATTGCACAATAATTGACATTTAAAATGATAAGCTAATTGAATTAAATTTAAATGAATATGAATTTTAATGCTTTTGCTTATTTAAATAACTTTGCCTTAATTATTATATACAATTTACAATAAACCGCAATATATTTATTATTCTCCACAGTCTGGTAGCTCTATAAAACTCAGTCGGCCTAACAGTATGGTTGTCTCGCTTGCACTACCGCAACAACTGTTGCAGAAACAGCTGTGCGCCGCCTAAAGTTTGATGGCAACTGCTCAGAGCGTCTATATGCACGTGCATAGAGAGTTCAATTAAATATCAAGTTCCAAGTACATCATTAATTGGCATGAAGGTGACGAATTTATACACATCGGTGGCCTGCAACCGCACCACCGAATGCGCCGATTGGGGACCCAGTGGCTTGATTGCCTATGGCGCCTGCAATGCAGTTGCGGTGTTCGATCCGCGCGTAAGTCGAATAAGCAAAATTTGTTGATAATTATCTAAAAAATAAAATGATTTCAGTATAATGGGAATTCAGCAAAGATATTGTTCACCATGGTGGAGCATACAAAACGTGTGAATGTAGTTAAGTGGTTGGATGAGCAGCATTTGTTGTCTGGCGGCGATGACGGCAACGCAGTTTTGTGGCAACTGGACCGGCAGAGCGCCAAAAATCATATTTTATTAAAAGGACACACGAGTGGCGTTAATGCAGTTGATGGCGTTCTGCGTCCCAATGGCACTTGGCTGCTGGCCACGGCGGCTGCCGACAATAGCCTTAAGCTGTGGCATCTGCAGGCAGAACAACAGATCAATTGCTTTCAAACTGTGCAGTTCAATGGCGGCTTTTGCCTGTCGCTGCGTCTCACGCTGCTGCCCAAAACTGAGCAAGTGCTGCTCGCCTTCAGCACAGACGATGAAACCATTGCCCTATGGGCCGAGCAGTCTGCTGGCGGTGGCGATGCGGCGTCGGCACAGTTCAGTTGTGCTCACAAGCTCTGCGGCCACGAGGATTGGGTGCGTGGCCTGGACTTTGTCTGCGATGGAGATGATTTGCTGCTAGCGAGTGGCTCGCAAGATAACTTCATACGTCTCTGGCGCATAGAGTCGCGCAGCAACGAGCAACCCATACAGCAAAACATGCTGAATGATGATGAGGAGCTGCGCGTGGAGGAGAAGCTGCTGCAGCTGGGCGGAGAGACTTGGTATGCGATTCGCCTCGAGTCTGTGCTCTATGGCCACGAGGGCTGGGTCTATGGCGTGCACTGGCACAAGAATGACAAACAGGGTATGTTTTTGTGCACTTATTGGGCCCTGAATCATGTTAAATAAAATTTCTCTTGCAGAACTGCGTCTCTTGTCCGCCTCCATAGACAAAACGGTTATAGTCTGGGCGCCCACCGAGCTGGGTGTTTGGTTGGAGCAGGTGCGCGTCGGCGAGGTGGGCGGCAATTCCATGGGCTTTTACGGCGGCAAGTTCGCGCACGACGGCCGCTCGATCATGGCGCACAGCTACCAGGGCGGCTTTCACATATGGAATCAGAGCCAGCAGCAGTCACAGTTGTGGACCTCGAATGTCATTGTGGGCGGCCATTATGGCCAGGTGCGCGACCTGGCCTGGGAGCACGAGGGCGCCTACTTAATGACTGTCTCAGCGGATCAGACGACGCGCCTGCACGCACCGTGGCTCCAGCCGGATAAGCCAACGACCTGGCATGAGCTGGCGCGTCCGCAGGTGCATGGCTACGACATGCAGTCGCTGGCGCTGCTCTCGCGCTACAGATTCGCCAGCGGCGCCGAGGAGAAAATCGTGCGCACATTCCAGGCGCCAGCGAATTTCATTGAGAACTTTCGACACATCAGCGGCGTGACAAAGGATGCAGCAGGCGATGCGCTGCTCGACTGTAAGTAGTTGCAATTATTGTTAGATTAGATTATTATTAGATTATATTATTATTAGATTATATTATTATTAGATTATATTATTATTAGATTATATTATTATTATTAGATTATATTATATAAGTCATGCTTGATTTTATTGACTATTATTGAGAAAGATTTTTTTTTTTTTAAATCTTAAAAATTGTTGCTTTTGTTAGGATTTTATATTTCCATTTGAATCGATTGAATGCCGAAAATTTGCTCTTTTTATTGGCTATTATTGAGCGAGATTTTATATGGATTTGTGTTTCTTATTTTATTTTTATTTTTTATTTTTAATCTTGAAAAAGGTTTTTGTATTTTCATTTTATTTTTATTATTTTATTTATATTTTATTTATTTATTTATTTATATTTTATTTTATTTTTTTATTGATTATTAATGAGCGAGATCTTATATAGATTTATGTTTGTTTTCTTTTTTTTTTATTTATTTTCTTAAATTTTGAAAGTTGTTTTTTATTTCCTTATGAATTAATTGAATGCAGAAAATTTCCTTTTTTTTATTGGCTATTATTGAGCGAGATTTCATATGGATTTGTGTTTTTTTTTATTATTTTTTTTTTTTAATCTTGAAAATGGTTTTTGTATTTTCATTTGAATTCATTGAATGCAGAAAATTTTATTCTTTTATTGACTATCATTGAGCGAGATCTTATATAGATTTATGTTTGATTTTTTTTAAATATTTATTTTCTTAAATCTTAAAAATTGTTTTTTAATTCCTTATGAATTAATTGAATGCAGAAAACTTCCTTTTTTTATTGGCTATTATTGAGCGAGATTTCATATGGATTTGTGTTTCTTATTTTATTTTTATTTTTTATTTTTAATCTTGAAAATGGTTTTTGTATTTTCATTTGAGTTAATTGAATGCAAAAAATTTTACTTTTTTATTAACTATTATTGAGCGAGATTTTATTTGGTCTCTTGTTTTTTATTTATTTTTTTTTTAATTGTTCAAAATTGTTTTTTATTTTTTTCCTTATGAATTAATTGAATGCAGAAAATTTTCTTTTGTTTTTTTATTGACTATTATTGAGCGAGATTTTATATGGATAGGTTTTTTTTTTAATTTTTTTTTTCAATCTTGAAAATTTGTTTTTTTTTTTTTTTTATTTCCTTATGAATTGATTGAATGCAGAAATTTTAATTTTTTATTGACTATTTTTGAGCCATATTTTTTTATGGATTTGTGTTTTTTATTTAATTTTTTTCTTAATCCTGAATTTTTTTTTTGAAATTCCATATGAATTGATTGAAAATTTCAGAAAATTTCCTTAGTCGTTTTGACCTCTTGCATTCGAGTGCAGCTGTTGGAAATTATTTTTAGATTTTATTTTTTCTTAAAAAAAGTTTAGTTAAAATGTGTGAACTGTGGCCTTTGCCGTCTAAAGACTTAAGTTTCCGCGCCCAAGACAACATCTCAAAAAAAACTTGACATAATCTTGCATCATTAGCTCTGCCCAAGGGCGCTTCGGTGCCATCGCTGGGACTGTCCAACAAAGCGGTCTATCAAGTGGACGCAGTAGCTGAAACGCCAACAGCCAAGGAGGACTATCCGGATAATTATTTTGTGCCCATAACGCTGCAAACGCCGCCGCAGGAGGAGACCTTGATGCAGAACACATTGTGGCCCGAGCTGCAGAAGCTGTACGGCCATGGCTATGAGATCTATGCGCTGGCAGCGACAGCCGATGGCCAGCTGCTGGCCTCCAGCTGTCGGGCCAGCAATGCTGAGCATGCACAGATCATACTCTGGTGAGTAGACTCACTGCTGATCGTTGGCATTTTCTTAATACGGCGGACTTCTGCAGGAATACGTCCAACTGGAAGCAGCTGCAGAAGCTGCCGGGACATCAGTTGACAGTGACACAGCTGCGCTTCTCACCGGATGCACGTTATTTGCTGTCGGTTTCACGCGATCGTCGCTGGTTCCTTTACGAGCGACAGCTGAGCGAGGACTATGTGGCCGTGGCCAATACGGACAACAGCAACGGAGTGCACACGCGCATCATTTGGGCCTGCGATTGGTCGCACGATGGCAAATATTTTGTGACGAGCTCGCGCGAGGGCAAAGTCGTCGCATGGACAAAGACCGAGCAGCAGGAGTCAGCGTCCAGCTCTCTGCATGGCTGGCAGGCAGCTGCCACGCTAGAGCTCAAGCAGGAGTCCATAACGGCAGTAAGCTGGGCGCACACATTTCTGGAGGAGCGGCAGCAGGGCGTATATGTGCTGGCGCTGGGCACAGAGCGCGGCAGCATCAAGATCTATCAGCTGCACCAGGGCCAATGGCAGCTGCGCTGCGATCTGGACAAGAAGTGAGTGCGCCAGTTATGAATACAAAAACATCAACGATTATTCTTCATATATAATTTCACAGTCTGGCACATCATTTGAGCGTCAAGCGACTGCAGTTCCGGCCGGGTCAACAGCTGCAGCTGGCAAGCTGCGGGGAGGATCATTTGGTGCGCATCTATGACATTTCATTAACATAAAAAAATTGAAGCTCAGTAAACAATGAAGAAGAGTGACAGATTTTGCCTACTGTGTTTAATTAGCGTAGAGTTTTCCACATTTAATATCAGTCGTGTGCGCTTCCTCAGCTATATCTTATCTAATCACATGTAATTGGCCGTGTCGCGGCTGTCTGCCGATAACGCCGCGAGTATTGTACTCCAATTTCCTGCACTCCGTTTTTCGGCCTATTTAACGGGCCTCACAGCCGCTGTCATCTCATAGTCATCCCGAAGTCGTCTCGCTATGAAAGCTGCCATTTTGATTGTGTTGTTCGCTCTGGTGGGCAGCAGCGTTGCTCTCTCCCTGGCACGGGCCGGTCCCCCAGCCAAGAATAAGCCAAAGCCAGCGGCCCAAGCTGATGCCTCCAAATACGATCATATTGTGGCCGAGGTGCGTCCACTCGTAGAGAAGCCTCAGATGATTGTGGACATTGTGCCGCAGCATCCCGAGGATCTCAAGAAGCCCGAACATCATATCGAGGTCGAGATCAAGAAGCAGCAGCAGCAGCAGCCAAAGCCTCAGCACATTGAGGTGGACATCAAGCAGGAGCAGCCAAAGCCTCAGCACATTGAGGTGGACATCAAGCAGAAGCAGCCAAAGCCTCAGCACATTGAGGTGGACATCAAGCAGGAGCAGCCAAAGCCTCAGCACATTGAGGTGGACATCAAGCAGAAGCAGCCAAAGCCTCAGCATGTGGAAGTGGAGATCAAGCATCAGTTGAAGGCTCAACACGTTGAGTTCGAAGTGAAGCAGCAGCACAAGCCACAGCACGTTGAGCTCGAGATCAAGCAGACGGAGCAGAAGCCCTATCATATGGATGTGGAGTACATCAAGCCTGAAGCACAGCACGTTGAGTTGGAGATCAAGCAGCAGAAGCCGCAGCACAAGCCGCAGTACGTTGAGGTGGATATGAAGCCCCAACCGCTGGAGCAGAAGCCGCAGCATGTGGAGCTCGATATATACCCGCAGCACGAGTCGCAGCAGATTGAGTTTGAGCTCGTTAAGCCAGTTCATGGGAACAGCGAGTCGCAGCTGGTGCAGCTGTCGCTTTAAGCTGTCAAACAGATGGATAGACGAATATACATACATGCATACATATATATGAATATATATATATATATATATATATATAAAAGTATGTATGTATGTGTGTGTGTAATAAATATATAGCATGCTTCGTATAGATGTGCGTTATTCTATAATTATAAAAGCGCAATTTTCCTTTAAGTAAATATAAGAGTGAGCGAGAGAGAGTGAGAGAGGGAGAAAACTTTGCTGCAGCGGCGTCTCAGCCGCAGTTTGCAATTTCCGTTGGGCTTGGAAAATTTTGTGAAAACTGTGAAAAGTGCGCATACTTCTGGGCGCCGCCGCGCTTAGCCACGTGCCACTGGCGACCGCAACTTGCAATTTCCGTGCAGCCACGCCTCGTCACGCTTGCTGCCGCCTCCCCTCACCTCCACCCATCCAACTATGCGCTTTGTTGTGCATTTAATTGGCTTTGGTTAAGGGCGATTGCCGCGCGCATCTTTCTCTGACACTTTAATTATGCTCTGCAGCCGCTTCTGGATCAAATTCAATCGTTTGCCCAGTCGTTGAACTCGCCGCCGCTGCAGCCGCTCGCCGGCCCAGCTCCATCCGTAACAATGGCCAAAAGTTAAGCTATTGAATTGCATTTAGGCCACTTGTCTGCACAATGCAACATTTGTATTCTCTGCCTCGATAACGATTTTTTTTCCTGATTTTTTTTTTTTTGTTTCTTGCAGCTGCCGCCATACAATGGCCCCGAGCCGCCATTGCAATGGCGCAACACGCGTTTCCGTTTCCGCTGCATGTTGCATACATAAAACTTTTGTTTAACTTGCATTGTTGCAGCTACGTATTTCGTTTTTACCCATCTTGATGCCACATTTGTTATTGCCGCTTGTCCTGTTGTTTTTCCAGCTTTTCCCTTTTGATCCCCAGTTTTTTTTTTTTCTTTTTTTGTTGCAAGTCTTCTTTTTTTTCGGGTGTAAAATTTTTGCATTTCATAAGTTTCAATTGCGCCCAAGTTGCTGACAGCAGCAGCAGCCGCCGCCGAGCTGTTGGCCATAACATGTGTAAACAGGCCAAACGAGAAAGAGGAACTAGCAAAAAAGCAAAAAAAGAAATGTCTCCTTCTGCTACTCCCTTTCTCTTCTCTGTGTGGCAGCTTCCACTGGCAGCACTGGCGGCTTCCGACAGCATTCATATGTGTGTCAGTAGTCAACTTTGCTTTGGCTGCACTTTTTACTTTGCTCTCCACACTTTTTGTTTGACTTGCCGTGAATGGGCTTCCACTTCGTACCCTTACACTATCTCAGTGTTTATTGGAAACGTACGTTTGCTGTCCCTTGCTCACACTTGGCGAGCTTGGCAAAAAGTTAATAGACTTCTGTCTAAGCTGCTGTTCATTTAATATTTTTTAATGAGTTTTAGATGTTTATTAAAATTGATATTTATTATTATTGTTATTATTATTTTTATTATTTTTTATTATTTTTATTATTTTTTATTATTTTTATTTATGAATATAATTGAAAGAGATATATGAAATGGTATAGATAAAAGAGAGAATAGAATATCGCTTTCCTATCCTATCTAAGAAAAGAGAAGAAAACGAAGAAATTAATGAAAGTAAAAGTCTCTCTTGAAAGAGAGCAAAAGATAAAAAGATTCACATTCATTTAAAAATGAAAATGATAGGAAGAGAAGGAAAAGAGCAATAAATAATGCGAAAGAGTGGGTGATATAAGGATAGAAAGATGAATTCAAAGATATACAACATATGTAGAAAATAAGAGAGAACGAGATATGCCAATCGAGAGGCAAATTAATTAAATAAAATAAAAGAAAATAATTAATACAGAAGAACAAAGAATTAAATTTAATATTGTGGTGAAGAAAATATTCAAGAAAAGCTAGAGGGAATGACAATGAGTTTATGAGATAGCGGAAATTATTTCATGAAATAAATATTTTAATAATAAATAAAATATTTTAATGAAATAAAATCAGAGAGATAAAGCTTAAGAGGTTTACTAAATAATTAGCAGAATAAATTTAAATTAAAATAAAAAAAAAATAAAATAAAATAAATAAATAAATAAAAAATAAAATAAATATATATAAAATGGAATTAAAAACTATAAGCTTGAATGCTTGAATAGATTTATTTAAATATTGAAATTTGGGAAAAATGAAAAAATGGGTAAATATTATAGTCCACTAAAAGTATCATAATAAACACCTAGTCCAATAATAAGACAGGTAATATAATAAAAGCTAGTTAAATTGCTTTTGATTAAGACGATGGCCAGTCATATTGATTATTTTGAATATAATAATGCTGAATTAAATTAATAAATTCAATTATAAGACAAGTAATATAATAAAAGCTAGTTAGATTGCCTTAGATTAGGGCTATGTCTCAAGAAATAATAATAATATTGAATTTAATATAATTTATGTAGGAAAATGTAGCTTAAAGCAGAGCATTCATTGGTCGCCCATGCTCCAGCTATATATAAATTGTATTGCTATTTTTCACTTTTCACTTTTCACTTTTCGGTTTATTTTGCATTTTTTTTTGTTGTAAAATATTTTTGTTTGGCGCTGGCTAGCTCGTCCGCATATGGTATGTTGCACGCATATTTCCGTTACGTTTGGCTGCGTGCAACAAAGAACGCGACTGCACGTTGCCTCGTCCGTGATTTGTGCATTTCCGCTTTTTGGCATAGCGGAACGTGTGAGTGCCCGGGCGAACGTGCGTGAGCGGCTGCGCCGTGCCGGAAGTGGCTGCAGCCCCCCACTGGGCCATGGGAATGAAAATGGCGACAAAATACCGAAAATACCCAATTGATGCGCTGTTGGCCTAGTTTACGGCCAGCCTTAAAACGACAATTGATTAAGTTAACCCGTGTCATGGACAAAAAAAAAAAAAAAAAAAAAATAGTGCAAGAGTTTTTGGTTTATTTGCGCTGAAAGTTTTTCAATTACCTGACCGCTGGGCATCATCCGATTGGCCGTTCTGCTGTGGAGCGAATTCCCAAAATTTGCGCTACACTTGTTGTTTGCTCTTCGAGAACAAGGCCAGCAAACAGGGCTAACAAGCGGCAACTTTAAAGCCAACAACAACTGTAGCAGTCACAAAGCCAAACAGCGGCTTTTTGCGCGGCTAAGCAGCAGCAAACATTTTACAAGACAACTGGGCAGAGGAGGGTGAACATGGCTAGTGGCAAGTGGCAAGCGGCAAACGGCAAGTGGCAAGTGGCAAAGTTTCCTATTGCCTTCAAAAGTTATGCTGAGGCAAATGTTGTGGATTTTGATGACGATGCTGATGATGATAATGATGATCATAATGAATAATGTAGTATGAACTTGTCCGCTGAGTTTATTAAATGCTGCTCCATAGGCTTTTCCTATTACAGGCTTTTGCTATTTCTCTTAAGATTTAAGTGCATTCCATGCTCTCTTGTTTAGAGTAAGGCAAGGCAAATTTCTAAGCTTCTATTTTTTATTTATTGAAGAAAAAAGTTGATTAATTGTTTATGGAAGTCTATATGGATTCTCATCTAAAATAAAAATACCTTTGCCTAATATTATAGAGATACAGGGTCTATTTGCCAGACTAGAGCTATGTTACTGGTCTCATTATCTGCTTTTTTGCATCGCTCATTGTCCCACTTACTCTGTCTATCTCTCTGCCCAAATTTCTTTATATGTTTGACTCACTCTTTTCTCTCATGCTTTATTTGTGTACATTTTACTCATTTACTTTGCATATCTCCCATTTAATTTCACTCTCACGTCTCTTTCTGTTTGCTTTGTCTGCCTCTCTCCCTCTGTTTGGCCACTCTCTGATTCTAGCTGTCTGGCTCTCTCTCTCTCTCTCACTTCGTCTCACTTTCTGTAATTATGATTTCTTCAATTACTAACTAACACTCTAACACACTTCTCTCTCTCTCTCTTTCTTCCTCTCTCTCTCTCTCTAGCTTGGTCAGAATTTCTAGTCATATGACTCCCTCACTTAGTCACTAAGACTCATTTAACTCATATCTTATTTTCTCTCGCCTGGCGCTATTTTCTAAACTTCTCCCGCACTCTTTCTGCCTTTCGCTCTCTCTCTCTCACTCTTCTAGCATTCATCTTGCTCCTCCTACAATCTGTACACCACATTCATTCCGCCGCTCTATATGATTCTCATAAACTGTCTGTATGGGTTTAATAATAAATATATGTTTTAAGCCAAGCCCACGACTATTTATTTTGTTTTTGCCATGTCAACATGTTGGCAGTCCATGTGCTCGGCTCTTCATCCATAAATTTTGCACCCATCCGAGCTTTTTGAAAACGTTTCGCGCAAAGTTTGCGGATTTTTGCTGTGCGCTGCTGATGCAGGAGCAGCAGGAGCAGCAGCAGCAGCTAGATGTATCCTTGAAATCCTTTGACTTTATAGCTTAATTTCCGCGGCTAACTGGCGTGCCTTAATTGTTTTCCAATTAGCGTGCTGCGAAAACTTTAAAGTTCATTAAGTTGTGCGGTTTTTTGTTGCAGCAGCTCCAGCGTTAGCGCCAGCGCCAACTCGCAACGTGGCGTATGATGAATTTTTAATTACGCGTGCACGAAACACGAGCAAAAAAACTGTTGGCAAATTGTAAAACAGAGAGTGAAAAAAGTGGAAGAAATCAAACACGCAAAACGAATGTATTTCGCTCTATCTATTTTTTTTTTTGTTATTGTTGTAGCTTCTGCTGCTGGTTTATCTGACTGTGCGGCCAAAGTCAACAAAGCGCGGAGGAAAGACAAAATAAAAAGAAAAAAAAAAATTGGTAGGAAAATGTTGTTGATATTACTGCAACAGCGGCTTCAATTGTTGGCCAAATGCCAGCGGCCGAGAACCGAGCCACGTTAATTAAACAAACAAAAGCGGCGGCGTGAAGTGGGCGTGCCACAGCCCTCCTACCGCCGTGCTTAGCGAGGCGGCCAAAACAACGCGCCTCGGCCCCGAACTTGACAATGAATTGCAACTGTTGCAAGTCGACGAATGACACTGAATGAAAGTTCTGCAATTTTATTGCACTGCAATTGTTGAACGGTGCCAAAATGGCGAGTTTTGATAATCGTCTTGTGCGCGTTGGCATTGCTCTGAATGAGCCAAGTTTATCTTATCTCGGGTGTAATTAATAAGCAATTTCGAAAGCAGTCAGGCTAATATTCTGTGTGCTCTTGCTCTAACATCAAATCGATTTTTAACTACAGACTTAGGCATATATAGGTTTTGTTTTAAAATTCTTTTATTTTATCTTTTTTTTCTGCAGAAATTTAATTTAATACAATTATTAATTTTTTTTATTATTTGTATTAAAAATGTATTTTTATCTAAAAATTCCGCTTGACTTGATCAAAGAGCTTGGCAGCTCGAATATTTTTTTTAACTTTCTATGCAGCTTTCATATTTGTAAATGTTTAATGCTTTCATATATATTTAAAATGTATATATTTTATATATATTAATATATATATTATTAAATCTCAATTTTAATAAATCTTTGCTTAAATAGGTTTCACAAGATTATATCGTAACGAAGTTTCGTTTTATTTCATTTGCCGCTCCTAACTTCATTTTTGCACACTTTTTGCTATGAATACTTAAGCAGCTTAAAGCTGATTTTAGCTGCTTCAAGATGCAAGCTAAAGGAGCTGAGCAGAATTCAGCTTTATTATACAAAGAACACAAATTATGCAGCTGCCTTTAATGCTATTAAATATAAAACTAAAACAGATTCAAGTTGTTTATTAAACTTTATTAGTTTATTATTATTATTATTTATTATTATTATTATTATTATTATTATTATTATTATTATTATTATTATTATTTATTATTATTTATTATTATTATTATTATTATTATTATTATTATTATTTATTATTATTTATATTATTATTATTATTATTATTATTATTATTATTTTTATTATTATTATTATTATTATTATTATTATTATTATTATTATTTATTATTATTATTATTATTTATTATTATTATTATTTGTTAAGATATTAAGTGGCACACAAAAAAATTAAAATTATTAAAGCTCACTTGATTAATTGAATGCATTAATGTGCTTTTAAGTCTCTCTTAACTTTTCAACATTTTTAAGGGCAGCTAATTGATTGAATTGCACTCAAGCTTGAGCGTAAAATAAAGTTCCGAGCTGTCGCTATCACTGAGTGTCATTGGCATTTAATAACATTAAAAGGAAAAAAAAAATTTTTTTTTCGTTTTTAAAGTGCTTTAAATCGGGCATTGCAATTGCACTGCAAATATTGCCATAAAATGCTGTTGTTGTTAGCGATTTGTTTGTTTTAAGCGTGAATATAATTGCTTTATGCAACTTTTTTGCCAAATATATATATATATATATATACAAATATATATATATATATATATATGTGTATAAATGTTTGTAACTTTATAGATTGCAACCGTAAATGCAAATGTTGAAAAATGGAAAACCGCGAATGCAAACGGCGTAAATCGCGCATTGTCAACATCATCATCAGGAACAGTGGCAACTGTTGGAATGGTATGAGTGGAATGAGTTGGGTTGGGTTCGGATGCGCGGGCTCGGCATCGAGTGAGAGCTGGCTTGATTGTCAAGCTCAATGGTCACTCATAACTCCCCTTGCGCTCTCAGCGCCCACAAGCATTTTCCAGCATTTACAATATTTCCCTCATTGGTTGCACATTCGTTTCTTCATTTCTTCATTTCTGCAGCTGGTTATTGTTATTATTATTTTCTCTTTTTAATGCATTTCCATATCAAAGTGACATTTGTATTACGCTTTAACTCTTTTGCTTTAATATTCTACGTTTATATGCATATATTTACATATTTTATATTCTCTTTACAATCATCTGATATTGCAAAGCGCATTGCTGAGTTCTTGCAACTTGAATGCGCTGTTTAAGTTTCACACTGAGTTGAAATAGAGAAAATAAAATGCATTCAAATTTATTGTTTTTTTTTTTGCATGTTTGTTAGGATTGTTTACAAAATATATGCCTTTATAAAATACAGATTTTTATTTAAATGGATTTGACTTTGACTTCTACATTTTTAGTTTATTTTACATAAAAAATACAATAAATATATAAATTATAATTTTATGCTTTAATTTAATCTATTTTATTTATATAATTCATTTCATTCATTTATTATACTAAAATGTTATAAAATATTATATTTAAAATATATAATTTTTTTTTTTTAATTTATTTCAATTAATATTATTTGTATAATTAATAATATTTATTTAGTTAAATTAAATAAATATTATAAATTACACAAATAAAATTAATTGAAATAAATTAAAAAAAAATTAGATTTATTTAATTATTTTAATATTATATATTATTGAATATATTATATTTCGTATATTTATTTAATTTAATTATTGAATTATATGGTTATTCTATTTATTTAATTTTTATTTATACATTGTAATTATAATAGCAATTTTTTGTATTTATTTTTAGTTAGCCTAATCTTAATATTTATTTAATGAAATGAAATAAAATAATATATTATAAAAAAATAAAATTGATAATGTATAAATTATAAAATTATAAAAACATTATATTTATTTAATTTAATAGTAATTTATGTTATTTAATTAATTTAATTACTACATTTATAATAGGCATAAATAATATAAACCTCGTTTACTGAGTTAAAATCTTTTTTAAGAGAAAGAATATTTATTAAAAAAAAAATATTTTAATCAGATGTGACTTGTGCTATGTTTGGACTTCGAATATATATATTTTTATAAATTTTATTTAATGCAGTATTTTCTGCGCATTTTTCTATGGAATTTGCTACATTTTATGCTTTAATATTTGTAAATTTAATTTCCTTTTTGACACATATTTAGGAAATCTTTAAAACAGTTTAAAGTTAACTCAATTTCTCAACAGTCCTGTTGGGCAAACAAATATTCAGTTGCAGAGCTGAATATGCGATTACCTCGAGCTCTAAGTAGCATCTCTGAGCTGTAAATGAAATTGGATTTCCGTTTTGGTTAATAACTGAATAACTGAATTTTGCATTTACTGCATGCCAATTAAATTGTTTTGCCTCTAATTAGTAAACTGAGCAACGCACAGTGACTGCATGTCGATTCGCAGGCATTCACATGCCACTGGCAGGCGATGTCTGAGCAGAATTCATATTCAGAATGGCCGAGAGACAGAGAGAGAGAGAGAGAGAGGGAGAGAGAGAGCGAGCTGTATAAATGCGTAGAGCATTTCAATTAAATGATATGCGGCTCGAATATGAACCTCTAGCAACTCGAATATAGTTTATTTGGCTAAAGCTGTTGCTTGCAATTGTCCTTGATGTGGTTAGCCTGTTGCGAGCTGTTGCTGCTGTTGTTGGCCAAACAACAAAGCTGCTTAGATAATCTGTCAGTCGCAGCGCTGGCGACTGCGGCGTATGCGTAATTTCATCAGCTGCCACTTGAATCAACTTAGAGCCTGATGAAATTATAAACCAACTGAAGTGGGCTGTGCGCGCTGTCACTATAAGACGCGAAGAGCCACAGACTCGATGAGTCCTTTAAATGTCTTTAAGTTCATTTAAAAAATTTTGCATTTTCAATGCGCAAAGCAGCGGTTGGGGTGGCCATGATAAATTCACTAAGCAAGCCTGGCTGATAACTGTGTGTGTGTGTGTGTGTGCTCCGCGCTGCGGCTAGAAAAACTTTGAAGCTACAAGCAGGCCACAAGTTTAGCGCGGCGACATTTCCTTTGGGTCTTGACAGCAAATTATGCGGCTGCCACGACAGGCAGGAAGGCACTCAGTCGGCACCTGCTGCCTGCCTGCCTGCCTGCTTAAAGTGAGCGATGGCTCCGTGTGTAGTCGACGCCTTGCTGCTGTCATATTATGCTCGCCATGTAATTTGTAGAGACGCCAAGCGACACCGCCGTAATTTATGTATTGCCCTAAACATATCCATCAATCGCCTAGCAAATTGTTACCTAGCGCCTCACATGCGGGCTCGAGTGCCCATAATAAACACAATTAGCTGGCATTAGCATTAGCATTAGCATCAGCATTAGCATTCGCATTAAGTATATTTGTTGTTCTGTCTGTGTGTTTATCTGCCTGCGGGCATTGCAACAATTCGCACCGCACGCTGCAATTACACACACAGAGCTCTGCGGCCTGTTTATTACAAAGTAGATTTGACCTCGCTGTGTAAAGAGTCGAGTTTGGTTTGATTCCATTTGTTGTTCTGGCATGGAAAACAGCAGTGCTAAAAGCATTATCATACATATACATATATATATATATATATATATATATATATATATATATATATATATATATATATATATATATATATATATCTATATTTATTGCTCTCAATTAGCTGCAGTATTTGTTGTGCTTAGTTGACTTTTCAACTGCATTTTTTATGCTAACAAATCAGAGTTTAGATGAGTTAACAAAAATTGCATTTTAGCTAAACTAAAAGGAAGTTAGCTCCACGAAACTTTTATAGTTGAAAATATTTATATGAAATAATAATAAAATAATATCCCAAAAATTATATAATTATTTTAAATAATAATATTTATATTAATAAGATCACAAAAACTATATTATTTCATTATTATAAATATTATTATTTTAAATAAATATTTTTAACTATATATAAGTTTTGTGGAGCTCTTTTTTGTCTCTGCTCTATGATATCAATTAATATGTGAATTTAGGAATTCGATTTGAAACTTGGCAGAACTTCCGTTTAGCTCAAGAGCGCTTCATTTTCTTTGTATTTTTTCAGATTTAAACATATATAATATTTTTTTGTTTAACTATCTTTCATGATTGCCATCGTATTTTCTTGTATAATAAGCGATAATTAAGTCTAATTTTTGCTCAGGCTGATTATTTGTTTAGATGTAGGCATGGATAATGCCTTTAGTCTTTGAATGTAATTACACTGTTTGTGTTAAATAATTTTTTATGAAAATTTTAGTTTTTAACTAATTTAATAAACATTTTTTTTAGGTACTAATAATTTTTTATCTAGAATGTCAGAGCATTAGTATCAAACTTAGAGTTAAAAAAGAGCTACAAACAGCATTAAAATAGATCTAATTATCTCATTAGATTATAATAAAGTTATTCACTTAAGAATTTAAATTAGCTGCAGTTTAATAAGAATTCTTCATATTAAAATTAACTATAAATATGTCGTTAGATAGAAATATATATATTTATATACAAGTATATTATATTAGATTAAAGTATATATATTTTATATATTTATATATACTCAAAATTTAGTTGACTTTTTAAATAATTATTTTTTAGCACAAAAAACATTAAAATTAATTCTCGTTAGTTAAAGATTTATATTTATTTATACATATATATATTTATATACACACAAGTATATATTTATGTATATATATATATTAAACCAAAAGTTAGTTGATTTCTTAACTCGGCATAAAAATCAGTTTTTAGCTAAGTTCATTTCGTTGTGTTCATTGAAGCGCATAAATTGATTTTTTTTTGCAATTAAATAAATGACAATATGCGTGCCGTTGCATGCAAAGTTGCAATGTTGCACTGCTGCAATGTTGCACGATGTCAAAGTTCAAATGATGAGTTCATCAAATGTCGTGGCGCGCACAAAGCGACACTCGAAAACAAAGCGCAAATACACTCAACGACAGACGACTCAAGTGCATTGTCTGCAGCTGTGCGTGTGTGTGTGTGTGAGTGTGTGTGTGAGTGTGTATGTGTGCTAAGCATAAACGCTGCATGGGGTCCCTGTTGCAGGCACAAATATTGCCAGCAGCGTTGAGTTGTTACTTCTCTTAATAAAGAGTTTAGACATGTGAGTTTTTGGCTGATTCTGGGAGGGGCCAAGGTGAGGGGACTCAGCACCCGCTGATGATGACACTACATTAAATTGTTGTACACGCTGAAAGTTCTGCTTACTTTTTGTTTTGCTCAACTCGGCAGCAGCGCTGACTTTGCAGGTGCAGAAGTAATGGGTTTTTCACTAGCTTTGCTCCCGTTGCTTCTGGGCTTTGTCAACGGGCGCTGCTTTGTGTCGCAGACAAATGCCCCTTGGCGTGTGGTGTGATGATGTGTCTATGTCAGGGCTGTGGGGCCTCATCTCTCATCTCTCATCTCTCATCTCATCTCATTTCATCTCTCGCTCTCCCTCACTCTATTTCTCGCTATGACCGTCAGCTGCAGCCATTTGACCATAAACTAGCTTTGCAGCGCCACAATCAGCCCGCAGTGCATGCAACAACTGTTTGGGGGCCGCTTCCGTGCCTCGACTGCTAACTGCTCCCTGCTCCCTGCTCTGTGCTAACTGCTGATTGTTGCCTGTTAGCTGTTGTTTGTGCCAACTGTCAAATGTTGCCTGTTGCCGGATAGCGCTTTAGTTAAAGCATTGCCATTGTCACTGCACCTGACTCCTTTGCCGAGTCCATTATGCTCAGTCTGTGTGTGTGAGTTAATGATAGCGGAAGTGCACTTCATTTAATTAATACGCTTATAATTGTGCACTATATATAACCGTATATACATATATATTTATATATATATATATCCTGTTTGCTTTGGTTGCAGTTTGCTTGAATATCACTTGAGCCGAGAGGTCTTCCACCCGATTGTTGTGCCAATATAAGCGCATATATTTGCACGCTAAATGGATAGAGTTAATCACCTCTCGTCGAGTGGCTTTTGGAGTGACTTTCAGCATAAGATATGAGCATAATTATTCAATTTTGCATTAAAATCTGATGTGCTAATATACAGAGAGAGAGAATTCTATTTCAATCTCTGATCAGTGGATGAGTTGATATGGCCATTAGCTTAGCTCTCTCTCTCTCTCTCTCTCTGTCTCTGCCCAATATGTTAATTTCCTCTCTTTATTTCTCTATTTTGCTTACTGTTTGGCTCACTTTATTTTTTCTCCGATCTCTCCTTATTTTTAAGTCTCTGTAATTCGATTTTTCTCTATCTCTGTCTATAATTTTATCTCGCGTTCTCTATCACACTCATTTATGTTATCATTTTATCGGTTTGTTTCTCTGACTATCTTCTTCATTGTGTATCTGTTTCTGCCTTATCTCTCTTATATTTCCGTTTGCTTTTCTCCCTCTCTCTCTCTCTGCTTCACACACCCCTGTACCTCACACTCTCGCTTTTTCTATTACACAATTTAAATATGCATATCATACACTCTCTATTTTTAGTTGTTATGTCTCTCTTTGTCTATATCTGTCTTTTTCGCTATCTATCTATCTTCCTTTCTCTCTCTCTTTTAGTTATGTTTATTTCTCTATCTCACTCTCTTTCTCTATATTTCTTCGTAATCTTTTATTCTCATTATCGCTCATTCTCTCACCTTACGTTTCTTTCATCTCTCATTCTCTCTCTATTTCACTCTCTCTCCGTATATTTCAAGGAATCTACTCACACGTAACATAGGAAACTTGTATAACCATTTCGAAGACTGTCAAACGAGTTCAATCATAATCACAATATATATTCAATGAACAACACAACTATAAGAGCAACTTGTAAGTGCACCGAACAGAGGCGTTGCGAGACGTCGTTATGTAATCTATATTGCCTCGACTTGCAGCAGTATTCAAGCACAGAATTCAACATGTCCTCCGGCTCATCCAATATTGATCCCAACGAATTCAATGAGAACGTTGTAAGTGCCGTGGACTCGAGCGTAGTCCAGAATGCAGCGGTGCAGGCGTCGTCGTCCAGCGATATGCAAGCGCCGCGGCCTCGAGCAATGCCATCGAGGATGCCCCATGGAGTGGGCCGGCGCGTGAGGCAGCGCATGCAGACGCCAGCGATTGGCAATCAGTATCGCATCTGGGTCTATCAGCCGTTGTTTGAGCCGCAGCCGAGTCGCCACACACTCAATCGCATCATATTCTCGATAGCCCGTGCCTTGCGCACCCGGCGCTCTGTGCCGCCTCTGTCGGGTCGGCCGGGCGTCATCTACAGACGTAACGCGGACTTGATAATCATCGACGTGGAGCGGCAGTAAGTGCTCTACCGATATATATATGCTTTGATCTCCATATAGTAGCAGTTGTAGGTCTGCTGCCCACAGGCGTCTGAACCAGGGCGAGTAACCAGCTTCGCAGCCATCGATCAAGAGTTGGAGAGCTTTAGACTGACACACACAGAATGCAGGTAGATTAGAGAACATGATTGGACAGTAGAGCATAGAGAAACAAATTGCAGCAGCCGACGCTTTCGAGGGGGTTTATCCCATGTCGCGTTTCAAGTCGATGTGAGTGGGCAGCAAGTTAGCCCGGATCATGGACGCGCCTGTCGAAGTTCATTTAACATATTTATCTGTTTACAACAAGAAAAAAAAACAAAAGCAAAAAAATCAGTTCAAATTTTGTTTGGCGATCGCCTTGCGCTATCGCCAAGGAAGTTCACAGAGGCGATATTAGTTCGTTTTCATTTCTGTCTATTGCCAAAAAATTAAAAAAAAAAAAAATAAAATAAAATAAAATCTCTTCCAGCGCACAAAAGTTGCACAAGACTCATTCATGGGGTGCTTAGGAGTTGAAGCTAGAGTCAAGTCAGTCTTAAAGATTTCCAATTTAATTAGAAGCATATCGAGAATACCCTGTACTTACTGAATGAGCATATTGAGTTTGTTAAAATGTTTGTAATGGGCGGTTAGAGGCTTGATAGATAAAATATGTATGTATATATATTTGATTAAGGCTGATTTGATTAACAGAATATGTTTGTCTATATATATTATATATGTCTTTTTATATGTCTGTCTGTAAATCTATATGTCTGCCTCTACATCTGCCTCTCATCTGCTTCTATAATTGTTCATTTGTCTGTCCGTATGTATTTCTATCTGTCTCTGCCTGTATATCTGACTTCTGTCTGTCTGTCAATCGGTCTCTCCATGTTTATCGGTCTGTCGCCCTGTTTATCAGTCTGTCCTTCGGTCCATTTATCAGTCTGTCTGGCTGACTCTGTGTGTATATATCTCTCTCTGTCTGTTTGTGGACATACATGCATCTGCCTGTGGGTCTATCTCTCTCTCTCTCTCTCTCTCTCTCTCTGTCCATTTGTCTGTCTGTATTTCTGCTCATCTTTATATAACTACTTGTCTGTTTTTTCGTGATATTTCCGTTCATTCTCTTAAGCAAGATCATAAATATTACGCAGCTTCTCATTAATAGGTAAATTGCCTTCGACTTTCTTCGCCTTAGGTTTTCACTCACTCAAAAATTGCATCTCTTATATTTTCCCAAGTATAGTTCTGGACTTCCGAACATAAACCTAATCCTACATACATGCATACATACATACATACATACATACATACATACATGCATACATACATACATACATACATACATACATACATACATATATAAATACATACATACATATATACATACATAAATACATATACCTCATAAAATTGCTCTGCTAATTTCATTAAGTTGAAGTTCTGAGAGCCTCGATCGAGTGAGGCAAACTGAGGGGCAGCAAATGCAGAGAGTTAACTTTAATTTCTTCTTATATATATATATATATATATATATATATATATATATATATATATATATCTTTACATAATTTATATAAACAGCCCAACATACTCAAAAACAAGCCTAGTTTAGGGTATTTGCCAGTCAGGCATGCTCACTCAGAACTGGCTTAAAAATGCCTAAGCGCTGTAATTTGATTGTTTTTTGGTAAATTTTCTACTAATTGGTATTACAAATGGCATTGCCCTAATCAACATTTGACATATATTTGTCAGATTGAATTACAAGACTAATAAGAGAAGAAGAAGCAGAGGTGGGGGAGGAGGAGGAGAAGGCGGAAGATGATGTTAAAGACGAAGGAGAAGCAGAAGTTGATTTGTTTAATGAAGGCACATCAAATTTCAGCATTATTCGAGCTAATTAGGCAGCTGTTGTATGAATCAAATGAAACACAAGTTGCAACATGTGGCACACGCACACACATACACACTCGCACACGCACACGCACACACAATCTCAATTATACAATTAGAATTAGATGGTAATAAAGTTTGCGTAATGTGTAAAGCAGCTTTTTCGTGGCACTTGCGCGTCACTTAAACTAATGTGCAACAAATTTTTATTTGTGGCATTGTCGTCGCTGTCGTCGAAGCCATTAAAAGTTATTGCTGTTAATAAGCAATTAAAGTGCAAAAATAAACATCAATTATCGGAGGGGGGGAGGAGGGGTGGCTGTAACTGGGGCTGGGTCGAGCGAATTGTTGTGTAACAAGCTCAACTTTCGGCTGTGTGGGGCATGCAACTTTTACTGTGCATGCCGCACGTATGTAAGCAGCATGTATGCGGCATGCTTGAAATTTATGCACATTGTTGCACAACATATGGCGCCAGCATTGAGTATGGCACTGACTCTGGCATAAGTAATCAAGCTGACACGCCCACAGCCCCAATGTCCGCCTACCCAGCTGCAGCAGTAGGTGGCAACTGAGCACTATTGGCCATTTGCTGGACCAACTTTCAATGTGCAACTGCCAAGTAAATGCATGATAAATGTTTTTCAAGTAACACTGCGTGCATGTGTGTGTGTGTGTGTGTGTGTGTGTGTGTGTGCATCTTAAGCTGCTCTTAGTAAGAATGGCAACGCATAGACATATGCTAAGTGTTGCAACTGTTTGTACTTTGTCTCTCTCATTCTCTCAGCACCATGGGAATTATAGAAAAATAACAATTTCTTTTTGCTGGCTTACTCGTATAGAGTATATATATGCTCAAGATCAATATGTGTTTTTACTCTGAAATCTTATTCTATGAGATAACAGTTAACAGCTGAGTTATGTAACAGAAATATGTTAGGTTAGGTCAAGCATTAAGCTGCCTTCAAATAGCGTGCTCTTATCAGAATTTCTATGGCATTTAGCATCATGTAGCTCTACTTAACAGCTGTTAACTTAACAGTCTGCTTTTAAAATTAACATATCGATATGTTAACTTCATTAAACTCGTAGCTCGTAACCTTCTGTTGGTGGGTGAAAACTACTTAAGAGCTTTTAACTTAAAAGAAAAAGAGAACAACTTTAACAGATGGTATTCTAACAGACACTGCCTACATGCAAATAAATAAAATAAAATAAAATAAAATAAATAAATAAATAAATAAATAAATAAAATAAAATAAATAAATAATAATAAAATAAAATAAATTAATTAAGACATATTTTAAAGGCCTAACATAAATACTAATTTTCAACTGTTAAGTTAAAAATGTTATTAGGCGCTCTTAAGCGCGTAGGTACGAATTCGGATTTATATATATAGATTATATAGACAATTGTGAAGTGTTAGGAGGAGCTGCTTAACAGAAAATATTTTGTAGAAATTAAATTTAAATTAAATTTTACTCAACAGCTCTTAAGTTTGTTCCTGGTTCACATTAGCCCCACAGTGATTAGCTAAGAATATGCTGAACTTAATAGCAGACCGCTGTTAAAATTAAAGTTCGTACTTTCTACTTTACAGCCCCTCTACAGCTGTTAACTCTTAATTATTAATAACATACGCAGACTTGGATTACTTCAACAATTTTTAGCTATTCTAAAATGATTTCCTTAAATATATAGTTTCTCCCCACTGTCGTTAGCTGAAGTACTACGTTTACAGACTATTTAGCATAAGTCACACCTTGAGGCATTCTCTTAAACAAGTGCACTTGAACATTATACACGCATCTAATAGAAACGCTGCAGCATCTGGAAGTGGCTCTTCGAGCGTTTGCTTTAATTGACATGCAGTGGGAATTTCTAACTCTATCGTAGCCCCATTTTCAGGTAGCTCGAGTGCAAACTTTGTGCTTGTGCTTTAACAAGTGCTTTTTGTGTAATTTTTGGACAGTTTTTAGCCGTCGCCTTTTCCTGTGCCTTTACCTGTGCCTTTACCTGTGCCTGTGCCTTTGCCTTTGCCTCTCTGCTTTTTTTTTCATGGGGCGTTTCTAACAAACTTTCGCAGCAAGTTAAACACGCTAAGGACACGAAATTGTCAAGGTGCGTCCTCGAGGTAGACGAGCAGGCTCTCAAGCACACAATTGTGCACTGCTCGCAAATGCTGCGCACATACGAGATCTTTGACATTTATTGCAGTGTAGTCGCCGGTGTCTGTAGTCGAAAAGTTCTCAAGTTACGCATACGCCGCGTGTGCCGAGCTGACACAAAGTTGACGCGCTCCACGGACCACACGCAGACTCTCATGCCTTGCTAACTTCTGGCAATCTAAACAGATTATATTCATTTTCCTAAAACGGCATTTTACTGATAAATTTCCCCATTTCCATGAAATGGAGCAGAGAGTGAATCTTAGTGGCTGAAGTGTGGATTACGGCACGTTTATTACATATTTAGCCAGGTGTATCTAACTGTATATTATTGTCATTTATCTTAGCTGGCTTCGAGCGTCGCTAGTCCAATGCAGTTGATAAACAAACTTCAACTTTTGCGCATGGCTTGAAAATGTTTTTATGAGTTAACTTTTGCCAAGAATTTAGAATATTTTTTATTGAAGTAGCATAAAACTAATTATATACTAGAGTTTGCCGAGTAGAAATAGGAGCACCTTTTGAGTTGAGTCTGTTGTATGAGCTGAGTTACTAGATAAGCGAGAAACATGAATTTAGGTGTAATTGAGAGTTAATAGAGAGGGAAAGAGACAGACAGAGAGAGGGAGAGGAAGTAGAAAGTGAAGCAGAAAAATATAAAGAGAGAGGGAGAGGAGAGAAAAATTAAGAAAAAACAGATAAATAAAGCAACAGAGAGAGGGAGAGAAAAATATAAAGATAAAGAGAGCGAAATAGAGAGAATAAACAAAATTGAGGGAGAGACAAAGAGGGGCAAAATATAGATAGACAGATGCAGAGAGAGATAATCATAATTCTACTGATAATGATAATATTAATAATGATTTTGCATATTCTATGCTATATTGTAGGCTTACTTTAGGAGTCTTTGCTTTCCTCTTGGCATTAATCCAAAGCTTGAGCTGTTTCATTTCCTCCCCAATCTACTAGAGGCTAGCTAAACTCTTTGATTGATTGATTGATTCAATGTATTTGATAAATTAATTTACTCTTAAACTCATCTCACTAGTTATCTACCTATGCCAATTCAGGATGCAATTTGGGTTTCAGAGCCGCATGTTGCAAGCTTTGTCAGCTGGGTTACGTCTGCGAGCGGATTATGACTTGGTTAAGTTTGAGTTGAGTCTCTTCTAATGACTGCCTTGATATTAGATTTTTTATTTTGCAATTAATTGTGAATATTAATCACCTAGCTTACACATGAAATATATCAGATTCATGAATAGATTAATAATTACTTTCACTAACACTAGTCGAATATGCAATAAGTAATTTAGATTCAGGCATTTCTGGCCTTATATGGGAGGGCTCACTCTGGGATATATCCCAGAGCTTCGTTGCGCTAAGCATACCCCTTAGATATTTGTGCATATGAAAACCTTCTTCCAGTGATGTGCCCTAATAATAATGCATCTCACAATAATGCTAATGCTTATGCTAATTCTAATCCCAATGCCAATGCCAATAATCAAACAAAACATTCTCAAACCTATAAATAATAATTAAAGCGATAAATGCAAATGAAATCAAGGCACTCAGTCGACAAATTGGAAAGCAAACATTCGTCATTTAGTTACATTAATGAATTATTTACCTTGACTCAGTGCAGCTGCCGCAGTTTGCGGCATGCATAAATTGTATCACGATATTCGTGGCAGTTTGCATAAATTTACGGATGCCACATTTGCCTCATTTCCCGCTTTGATGTCAACATATCAATTTAAGTGCAGCTCAATTCTGGTGCTGCTGTGCGCCTGATCAGTGGAAAAAAGGCGAGCTGCAGAGGTGAAAGTGCCACATGCCACATGCCACATGCCACACGCCACACGGGCAAGAGGCAACTTGGAAAATGGCGTGCAATGCGAGAAAATCCAAAAAATATTTGTGCATGTAAAAATGCGAGCAAATGAAGTCTGCAACTGTCGGCGGCACTCTCTCTCTCTGTGTGTGGGGGAATACCACCTGAGCCTGCTGGCTGACACATGCAGACAGCTGGGTGACACGGCCCGACGACACCGACTGTGATGTGTGCCAATGATGAGCAGCTCGCCTGGCATTGGCATAATTGAGGACAAACTGTCACAGCTTGCGGTTAATTAGTTGCAGTCGCCAGTTGCCACAGATTGCCGTTGCTGCAGCATGGCCGGACAGAGCCAAGTGGCCAAGTCGTCAAGTCGCTGGCAAAACATGCAACATGCAACGTGCAACATTTGCTTGCCGCACAATGCGAGCCAAAAATTCAATTAATTTGTGAATAAACGCAAATTGAATTGCATTTGGCATTGGTTGCCGCTGACGGTTAGCTTTTGTGTGTCGCCTCCATTGCAACCGCAGTGGTGCCACACGCCACACGCCACACGCCATACGCCATACGCCACCACCGCACCCACCCTTCTTGGTGCTGCATAATTGCCAGTGACATGGCCGCACTTGCACTTGGTTTGGCGCTGGCGTGGAGCATGTCGACGCCATCTTTGACGGCTTCTTAATTAAAAGACTGTCAATCTGTGTGCGTGTGTGTGTGTGTGTGTGTGTGTGCGTGTACGCCGAGCACAACAACCCGACAGCCAGGATATATAGGCAGCCATACAGTCAAACCATTCAGCTGGCTGGAGCCAACGAGCCTGTCACTAGCTGCCTGCTGCCTGCTGACTCGTTGCAGCATCGCATCCGTGAGTGCTATTGTTACCATCAAGTCAGGCGCGTGGCAGGCAGGCAGGAGGCAAAAAAAAAAAAAAAAAAAAAAATAAAAATGAAAAAGTGGAAAGAAATCACAGAGCATCAGTGAGGCAAGCAGCAGCGTGCGCTGTGTGCAACGCAATGCAACTGCACTTCACTTATAAACAGGAAAGGAAACTGGGAAAACCGGGAATATTGAGTGGGCAAGTGAGTAGTGTGTGTGTGTGAAAGAGCTGCAAATACCCTGTAAAAATGAGAAAAGCTATAATAAAGCCAGACTATAGTTAGCTAAGGGCAAGATATTGTGTAATAATGCGGAGAGCTTAGCATCAGGTAAATAGAATGTCTTTAGATACAAGCCAGAGACAGATTGTGATATGAAATATGTATAAATTGTGAAATTGTAAAACTACTAAAACAGAAGCCGGCAATCTCATATATATTTATTTATTTTTTTTAATATACTTCATCAAAAACAACAATGATTCATATTTGCGTCTACGTCTACTTGTCGCTGTGATTAGTTGTCCGTTCGTTTATCAGTTTGTCCATTCAACCGGACATACGTCAAATGATCCGTCCGTACGTCTCTGCTTACGTCCATCAGTCCCACCGCCCGTCCGCCTGTTCTTACGTCCATTAGTCTGTCCTTGCATTCTTCCTTCTGCCTATTAGCTTAAGCGTTCGTGCGCCCGTCGCTATTTCCGATCATTTCTTCATTTCTCCTTTCATTAGTCTTTCAGTCTGATCTTTCTTCAGTTTCTGCTACCCTTGCCTGTTAGCCCATCTCTGACTGTCCTTTTTTTTTATCCATTCACTGTCTATCCGTCTGCTCATCTATCTGTCTGCATATTGCTTCTTCATCCATCCGTCTATTAAATTATATAAAGTCTATATAAAGTCTTTCATCTCTTTCAATTCTTCAACACTTGAAATGTTTTTTAAATATATATATATGTATATATATTTCTGTAAACATGTAGCAGCATGCATCATATATTTATATATTTGTATCTATTTATATATATACTTTCTCAGAAGTCGTGCTTATCCTCGTTGCTATTGTTTTTTTTCTTTTTTGGCTTGCACAGGGCATGGAAATGGAGAAAAAATGACTTATAAAATACATTTGAAGCAAAGGGAGAAGCGACACACACACACACACACGCACACTCGTACTTGCATGCAATACAAGTGCTGCTCATTGACAGCGCGCTGACGTGATGTATTTATGTCTCTCGTTCTCTTCCTGCGTTTGCTTCTGTGAGCGTGTTTGATGTTGCATGCTTTTAGGCGCTGATATGGCAGCCAAGCATAGGCGAAAGGGTAGCAGGCGTGACTGCAGCGTCAACGTTCAACGTGCCACAAATATCAATACACACACGCATACACACACACACACACACGCACACACATGTGGCAGAGTTGCCGCAGGAATGACAGGAGCCGTCTGTCTGTAGCCTGGCCAGGCGTCTTGAACACGTTTCGCACGTTGCTCAAGTGCTATAGTTGGCACTGCCACCTGGCCACCTGCAGCTGCTCCCCTCCTTCGACCACAGTTCTTGCAACTCGCTGCCGTCAGCAACTTTGTTTGTTCTTCTTCTGCATCTTTTTGCCTGATTTACCGCACGGATACTCGTATATTTGTCGCTTTCAGCGTAATTTGCATATTATTTACAATCGCAGCGGGCAAACTTTTAAAGCATCTTTCACACCTGCTGCCCAGGTGTAACTACACACACACACACACACACACAGGCGATGATGACTCGTGGCGTGGCTGCACTTTGCCAAGTCGCCGCGTAAAATATTTTTAAAGTTTTTGACATAGTTTTTCTGTGGCTGAGTTCCTTTTCTGCAGCTGCGCCACGCCCACTTAGGCACGCCCCAACACACACACACATACAGGGGGCGCGAGAACTCGAAGGGCCCAGTCGCTGGGCTAATGAGCTGAATTGTAGTTGCAAATGCACTTGCTGCAGCGGAAGTTGCGCGTAATGCACTCCCGCATGCATTTTTTATCAAGCTGCCGCCACTACTTGCCGCACTTTAAGTGGACACAAAAGGCATGCAGCAGAAGCTGCTTGCTAATAGACAGAGAGAGAGAGAGAGAGAGAGAAAGACTGAGAGAGACTACTATAACTTTGGCTATGCTGCATTGCATAATGAGCTAGAAAATAATTAATTTTAATTAATTGCCGCACAGCGGACAGGTATTTCGCCACGCTCTACTCTGCCCGTAAATTATGAGCCAAAGATAAAAAACAAATTTGCCATGCGAAATTCCTTTTTAATCGCAAATTTAAGGCAATTGACATGGGGCAGGTAAGCGATGGGAGTGCGATAGAGGAGAAAGTGAATTGAATCAATTAAGCTGCAATTGCAAAAGAAAAACAATTGAAATAAAAGCTAGTCGGCATTTGTTCGACTAAGAGATACCCTGCAGCTTTAGAGTATATATAATAATTATCAAAAATTGCTCTTATTCATTTCTACTTTTAGTCACACAGACGGAGTACAGCTTAGCTTAATAAAGTGCAACTCAACTGACCAAGAGCCGACTAAGAGCCGATATTAGCCTACTTTTGACTGATTTATACATTTTTGCATGTCCTGAAATTCCAATTGGAGTCCGCTGATCGGATATGCCTGACTAGGGGTAAGCTTAAGCGATCTGCTTGTATCTGTAGCTTGATTACCTGGCTAAAATTTTATTTATTTATTTATTTATTGAAGAAAATTACATATATATTCTAATATATATATATATATATATATATATATATATATATATATATCTTCCCTTGAGCGCACACTTCAGTAAACTCGCCGCGACCAGAAGCTACCCAAATCAACTCCCAATCAACTTGGAAAAAACTCATTAAAATTCCTATTGCAATTGTTTCCCCATTGAGTTCGTGGCATACTTTAGAGCAGATTCTTTTGGCTTTTGGCTTAAATGAGTTAGCCCAATGCTAAATTTAAGTTCTGTGTGCTATTTTTGTGGTGCCTTTTATTGTTTTGCTGCT
Source organism: Drosophila mettleri (assembly GCA_035047625.1). Taxonomy (NCBI): domain Eukaryota; kingdom Metazoa; phylum Arthropoda; class Insecta; order Diptera; family Drosophilidae; genus Drosophila; species Drosophila mettleri. The sequence continues at coordinate 13,159,263 of JAWNPI010000085.1, forward strand.
CTGCCGCTTTTTGTTTTGCACTCCGTCATTTGCATATCAATAACAGCGGGTGGCCCGAGCCTTGCTCGACGGCTCAGGCGTTCAAGCAGGTCAGCCGAATCGTTAGCTCTGGGCAGTGACCGGTGGCCGGTGGCCGGTGGCCAGTGGGCGTGGCAGCATTGACAGCATCACTAAAATCGCATTTGGCTCGGGGATTATTTGCTATAATTCATGCTGTCAATGCAAATTGAAATTGTGTCACGCAGTCAGCCAGCTGGCAGGAGCGGAGCCACTGGGGGCAGTCAGTCAGTCAGTGGGGGCCAGCCAGGGCCAGTGCCAGTGCCCGTTCCAGTTCCAGTTCCAGTTTCCGGTTGGGCTCCCTCAACAAATTTCCATTCGCTCGTTAGTTTGACCTTTTTCTATTTATTTGTCTTTCTCATATTTTCTTTAATTTTATTTTTTATGTCGCCGCAATTGTTGCCCAGCGCAATAAAAAAAATGCTAAAAAAAAATCTCAAAACACAAATGGATTTTTAAATTACCCTCGTGGCGGACGAAAATAGCGAAGAAACTGAAAGGAAAAGTGTAAAAAGACTCTCAAATAATTTCATTTGCTGCATTTGATGCTCGCTCACCCAGTTGAGAGGGGAATCTTAGCTAGATATAAGCTGTAACTTTTAAGATTTTCATCTTAAGCCATTTGGGAGCGTGGCATGCCGAAAATATTTGCGACTTTTTTTACGCGCTCTCTCTATTCTCTTCTTTTGTCTTTTCACCACTTTCCTCTTCAATCACCTTCATCTTTCAATCTTCTTTCTACTTTTTTCTTTGTTTCTTCACTTTGGTCTATTTGATCGCTTCTTTCTACTTTCTTTTTTCCCAAATCGATCTTCTTTTTATTTTTGTGTTTTTTTTCTCTCTCTGATTTTTGCATTTGTCTCTTTTGTCTAATATCTCTTCTGTTTTTTTTTCTAGTCTCTTCATTTTTGTTTTTGTGTTCTTTATACTGTCTGTTCTTTTGTTTCTCTATTTACATATAGCTTTACTCATCTTTCTGCTTTCTATTTTCTTTACCCATTCTTCTGCCATTTTTCGCTTTTTTCATGTCCCTCTCTCTCTCTCTCTTCGTGAGTACTCCTTTATCTATCCTCTCTCTTTTAAATATTCCCTATACTTCTCTCGCTCCCCTTTATCTGGTATATTTTCTCTACTTCCTTTTCTCTTCTCACAATTTCTTTCTCTTTGCTTTCTTCTCTCTTCTATATTAAATTTCCTCTCTACTTTCTTCTGCTATCTCTCATCTTTCTCTCTCTCTCTTTCTCTCTCTCTCCTTTCTTGATATTTTTTTCTATCGTCTATTATCTAGCGGGTATTATGCAGTCGCTCACTCTGCATGGCAACTTTGTTACTTATTCTCTTTTCCCTGCTTCACATTGAATTTAACTGACTGCACTCTGTTGAAATCTGTGGATATACGGGCATATATATATATATATATATATATATATATATATTATATATATTATATGTATATATGTATGTGTGTGTGTATAACTATTGCTATTCGGATTCGTTTTAGTATTTATGTGCCGAATGAGTGCGTGTAGTTTGCCATCCGGTATGCATGGGGCCACGTACTGGAGCGTGGAGGACGTTTAACAATTTTGCCTGTGCCTTTTTTGCATGGCGAGTCCTTTGCCTGCGCTTTTTGCTGCCAGTGTTTGAGTTATGTTTCTTGGGCTATTCAGATGCACTCAAGCGGCTCGCAAGTTTAGCCAGAGCAGACTCCTCGACTCGACTCAACTCGACTTGATGCTGCTCGGCTTTAAAGCTCTGTCCCATTGAATTTATTTGGCCTGCAGGCGCCAGCAGCTGCATAAGCCAAATGCAATGTCAACCAATTTCGTTCGCTTCTCTGCTCTCGCTCTCGCTCTGGCTCTGGTATTGATGTTTAAGCCAAGATGACACTGGCTGCTGCCAGAGCCATTTAACAATTGGCTTTGTCAGTCAGCCAGCGTCTAGCTGCAGATTCAATTGTGGCTGGCTAATGGAGCTTTTAGCTTAAAGTGAGCTTCGCCTTTGCCACTTAGTCATAAAACGTTTTTAAAGCTCAACTAGTTTTGAACCGCTTGAAGTAATTTTTGATTGAGTGCTAAGTGACTTGCTTGCAGGTATTGGGAAGGCTGATTAACTAAGCTTTAAGCTGGGGTCACATTAGAGGTCAATGAACTCTTTATCTATTTACAAAATTATTAAATTAATTATACAAATTAAAGCTTTTATCTTAAGTTAAATAAAAGCGCATTATATTAAAATATAAATAGTCGTGCAGCTCTCAGCTGTAGCTTGACAAGTGCATTAAGCAGCTTTATATGCTGATAATATACATCAAATGCTTTAAGCTTTAATTTAGCTTTAATTTGTATAACTCTATAGCTTGATTCATGGAATGGAATTATGGACTTTAGATAAACGACTTACTTCATTTGCTTAACTATAAGCATAAAGCTCGATAGTTATACAAAAGCTTCTCTTCACTTCTCATTAAAGCTGCTCACATTTGATTTAAGTTAACCTGAAGCTTTAAGTTAATTGTAAAGCTTCGCAAACATAGTAAAAGCTTCTTAATGCATTTCGATTTGTATTCTGAAACTCTTCACGTATTCAGAGCACTCTACGCCTTGCACTCAATGCAATTAAGGTTTGTGTTAAATCAAACAGGTGCTTGCGAAGCTCACTCAGGCGAAACACTGCCGCACCTGACGACGTGTGGCGCCCATCCTCACAGGAGGGGCTGGGGCCACGCGCAGCTTGTTTGTGAAATGTCAGCGCTAAGTAATTGGCGAGCTGTGCGCAACGTGATAAACAGACAGCTTGACAGCGGGCCGAGACTTCAAAATTTATTACCACAGACAACAGCAAAAAATGGGCGTGGCTAAGGTAAGGGTTGGGGCTGTGGCGGGCTAGAGGGAACTGGAATAGAAATACAAAATGCACACAAGAAGCTGTTAAATTATTCCAAATCAATGAATTGAAAGCTAAATTGAATGCAATTAATCAAACGTGAGGGCCCAATGTCAATTGCACACACGCACACCAAGACACACACACCCACTGGGCGAGAGATTGAAACAAACCGCATGGACAACAGGCGGCAGGCTGGACTGTGCCTATGTCCTGCCCGCCTCTCGGTCAACACTTTCTTGACCTCGCTCAATGGCCACAGCAGCAGCAGCAGCAACAACAACAACAACATTAGGTAATCTATAAATTTTACACACGTGCGGGGACAATGTGTGTGTAGGTGTGTGTGTGTGTGTGAGCCTGTGTGTGTGATCCCTTAGGCCATGGTTACGTGTTTACAGTAACACATGCAATTTGTTGGCCCTGTTTGCTGCCAAAATGTTGTAGTTCTGGTTAACAGATGTCTGCCAAAGACTATTTGTGTGTGTGTGTGTGAGTGTGTGCGTATTTGCGGTAACTGCCACGTGCTACACTGAGTCGATGCCTCAGTCCAGCTAGCTGGCTGAGCTGAAATCATATTTAAGTTAATTTAAATCAGTTAGGAAATTGCATGCATCAATTAAGCTGTTTAATGTGCATGATATGAATTGAATAAATAAATATACATATAATTAGTTTATTTTTTATAAAATTTATATAAATAACATAAACATTTTACTAACTAAATTTTGATTTTTAATTTTAAAAATAATTAAGAATTTATATACATTTTTTTACATATTTCTTTTATTTTCTTATGCCAAAAAATCAGTTTAAATTGCAACGGTCAAGCAAGTTGCCGAGACAGGCTGGCTTTTATACATTTGTGCTGCAAGCAACATTGTTGCGCAGCACATGTTTCAAGACACAAGCCGTTCTGTATTATGCGGGCTATATTATGCACTTTACATTATACACATGTTGCTTCAGAGTTGCTACTTTATACGTCGTCAAAGTTGTGGCTCTCAGCAATAATGTTGCACTACATGCTGTATGCTTTAGCTAAGTTTTGAGCACAACTTTGTAAGGCGGCTTATATATGACATTAACATATGCAAAATTCTTTTGTTATTTTAATGTCTTAAAGCTCTACGAAAAGTTTATATCAAGAAGTTTTACAATTTGGATGTAAAACTGTTTTCTGTTAAAACTCTCAGCAAAGTTGCTAACAACCGGCAGCCTTGTTGCGCAACATGTTTGTCAGAAATTAGATGTTGATGCAGCTGATACTAACTGCCAAGAGTATCAAATCACATTTTTTAAAATAATTAATTACACTATTAGCTTTTATTTAAAATAATAATTTTAATTTACAATTGTATTTTTACTCCAAAAATGTCTTACAACTGCCGTAAATGTTGCTGAAAGACTGTTGAGAACATGTATGCTGCTTTACACCAGCGTTGCATGCTCAGACACTCACCAACTCTGCTTAACTCACCACTTTGTTGGTGGTGGTTATGCTGTTGGACGTTTGATGCTCGTTTGCCATTGCACGTTACGTTACGTTAGTTAGTTTGCGTTGTGACTTCGAGGCGATTGGACGTGTGAGCGCTTTGACAAAGCGCCTTAATATCTAGCTGCGCTACGCGTGCGCGCGCCCTTAGCAAAAACAAAAGCAAAAGCAAATACAATAATAATAGCTCCAGCAGCAGCGGCGGCCGCAGCACTTCTTGTACAGTGGCCATAAAAAAGGCAGCGACGCCGTCAAATTACCGGTTTTGTTGTCTACGCTGTGAATTTTAGCGCGGCGGCTGCGTCGCGTCGCAGTTTGCAAATAATTGCACGTTTTTGTCGACTTTTGTCTGCGCGGAGTTGTTGTTTGTTGTCTTTGTCGAGTGTTAAAAATCAAGTTGGAAAAGTGCGTTGGCTTTTCGGCTTTTCGTAGTCGCTATTTAATATATAGATAATATATATATATATACATAATATATATGTAGATAATTACAAATAATTATGCAGACAGCGCGCCGCGCATAAATATTCCGGTAAATCAAGTGTAAAGTGGTGAAAAAAATCGCATTTAAATAAATTTATTAAGCAAATCGCCATACTATCAATAATATTAATGTGTTTTGTGTGTGTGCCATAAATATAAATATATAAAAATATCAAATTATTAATAACAATAATGCACGCTGGCTGCGTAGCGTTTGTTATTGTTGTTGGCCTCTAAAGCGGATTATTTGCAGCAAAGGCAAAGGCAAAGGCAAAGAGCAAAACAAAAGAAAACAAAAGCAAACAAAAGCCTGTAAGTTTTAACATTAACCTGTCTACACATGTATTTAAGTCTGTCTGTGTGTGTGTGTGTGTGTGTTTGTGTGCTTGTGTGGACGCCATGTTGTTGCACCCAATTGGAATTGAAGCCTGCTGCTGCTGCTGCTCGCATTCACATCGAACTAAATCCAATATGAATTGTAAAGTTTCAACAATTTTGTGTTTTGCTTTGCTTGTATTTTGACAAAATAATGCTCTAAAAATGTTCGTTTCTTTGTGTTTGCTTTTGACATTTAATTGAAAACGTTTGAGCTGTGCTGCAATGAAATTGTTGACATTTTTATTGCACATTTTGCAGCTGAAAGTAAAATATTTTATATTTTATTACATTTTCACTGCTCCCATAAATTGCAGAGTATATTTTTTATTATACTGTTGTGGTTGTTTTTTTAAATTTAAATCAATTTTAAAAGGTATACTTTATTATTTTGTAGTGACAAATTTTTTGTGAGGGATTTAATACTGAATTTCTGAAAAAGTTTATTATTTAGAGGTGAATTTTTAGATTGAATTTATCATATGATTGCTTGAAATAAAATTTAAAAAATTAATTCAACTAAAATATTAAATATTTAATAATAAAAAATTAAGAAATAAACAGACAAAATAAAACAAATAAAATATTAAAACTAAATATAAACAAAATTTAAATACATTAAAAATAAAAAATTTTAAATTTAATTTTATCGAATTAAAAAAAAAAAAACAAAAAAATATAAAAGAATATATTCATGTCTCTGAAAATTGTTTATTATATTTCCCAAGTGCCAATTTTATTTTCTTTTGATTTGAATGTTCAGAAAACCACTTGCAGTAGTTTTATTTTGGCTCAAAATTAGATTTTAATACTATTAAGCTTAGGAGATTCCTTTGACAATTTAAATGCTAAGAGTAAATATTACTTTCTAGCCAAACGAATAACAATTTCAGCAATTTGCAAGGGAGTAAAGAGCTCAACAATTTAGCTTTTAAGTGACTTTCACTCAAAGACAACTTCGACACATCATTTACGCCAAAGTTAACTATTAATTAAAGACTTAATAGAGTTAAGTTTCAGTTTTGAAATTTCAGCTTTTATCGCTTTAAAAATATATATTTTAATCCACTTTGAGCTCAGCCGCAATTTGTTAGCTAATTCCAGGAATGTCTATTGCCTCATGGCTAAGCTAGTTCTGTGGCACTTCCGCGCTCTATTTTGACTTCATTCGGCTAACTGTTGCTTCGAAAGGCTCTAATTGAATTCGGACAAAAACCGTTTGCCGCGCTCATAAAAGACAAAGAACTGTGGCCAATTAGCAGCGGAAAAGAGACGATTTATACATATATATATATATGTATAAATTTGTGTAAATAAGAGACTAAGCCAGAATAAGTATTTGCCTTCGTGTGCTGCTTCTTTCACTTCTTCACGACCGATTCACACTTTTCGGCAACGGCTCCAGTGCTCAGCTCAGTTAGCCAGGTTCAAAGCGAAGGTGAACGCAAAACTTGAATACCAAATGAGACAACAAAGCAGGCAGCACAATAAAAGTCACATTAAAACGTGTGTACGAAACGACGACAACACGTGAGAGAACAACGAGCGACCGCAACAAAACTGAAAAAGAAAAAAAAATCCCAGCTTGAGATACAAATGTATCTGTATCTGTATCTGTATCTGTATCTGTCTCGGCATCTTTTGAGCTGCATTTTTGGCAAGCGCTGCGCACGCCGTGTATAAATATTTTAGCGCGTAGAACTAACACTACAGCTACGTATCTGTCAGCTGTATTCATTATTCACCGAACGCTTTGAGCCAGACAACAGGCAATTCATTTGTGTTTTTCTCACTCTCATCTCCTTCTGCTTCTTCTTGTACTTTATTTATCTTCTTTTTTCGGGGCCACATGCAATCATAAGACATAATTGCGAGCTGCATTATCCAGTGGTGCTGCTTCTAGCTGGAATGTCGCGCCAATCAGAAGGCAAGTCCAGTTTAGCGTCTTCGTCTGTCTTCCCCGCCCCGCCTGAGGTTTTGTGGCAAGCAGCAGCAGCAGCAGCAGCAGTTGTTGCGGCAACTGCTGCAAGTAGCAGCAAATTGTTGTAAAACGGGTTTTTTCTGACTCTTTTTTTTTCTTTCTTTTTTGTATCTTTTGTTGCTTCCCTAATGCTGCTTGCTACTAGTTGCCACTTCTTCGCTCTCCCCCCTTCCCTCTCTCTCTCCTTCTCACTCTTTCTATCTTTTCGTAGCTGTTTCTCTTTTGACCACAACAATTGCCGCTGTGCGTGCCTTCAGCTACCAAAATGAGTTTGTTGCAGCTGTCGCTCGGTCATCCTGTCGAGAGAGAGAGAGAGCGAGAGAGAGAGAGAAAGAGAGACAGAGAGGGAGAACTTCTGCCTGACTTCTCAGTGTGATGTGGCAAATAAATAGCAGCAGCAACCTGTCGCCCAAGCCGGTTTTCACCTGGGGCAGACGAACCTGTAGTTGACTTTTTCTGCAACTCGTGTATCCTTTAGCCAAAAAAAGAAAAAAAAAAACTGACAGCAAATAGAACTTTTTTAAAGCATTTACTTTGCTTCAAGTGGCTCTGAGCTGCAGCCAATGGTTGTTCAACGTCAATTGGCCTACCTTCTGCAAAATTAACTGCTGTCCAATAAGAATTTAAATGAACATGAAAAATTGCATAAAATATATATCTTAAACGAGTTTTAAAATGTGCCTTAGAACAATTTTTCTATAAATATAAATAAATGTAAATATATATATAAATAATTTTTTATATAAATTAAACTAAAATATTTATTTTAATAGCTCCGCTTTAGTGACTCAACAAAAAAATATAAGTAAATTGTTTAATTTAGTATTATGTTTAAAATAGACATTTTAGGCCTTATTTTTTTTATTATATTTTTATTTTATTTTAATTTTTTTATAGTATTTTTTTTTTTTTGGTATATATTTTTTTCTTAATTTTTTTTATTTTTTTTTATTAAATTTTTTTATTGGTATTTAACTTCATTAAAAATAGTGGACCAGTCCACTTTTTTTAAATCTAGTTCCACATTTACAAAATTTAACTTCCTTATCTTCAGCTTCACTATTTCCGTCTTCGATCTCTCTGCAATCACTGCCTCAATCATTATAATAAAATTATTAATTATTAAATTATTCGATATTCTGTTATTGTCAACTCGTTGCACTTTCTGCCCCTTTTTTTGATTGATAATCGAGTATATATGTATGTATATATATCTTTCCCTCTCTCTGTGCTTCAATCTGCCTAGTAAATCTGATTTGTATTTGTTAGCATTAATTGATCGTCAAATTAAGATTTATGAGGCTTTGCATTTGTTGCACGCGCCGTTTGCTGACTTTTTAATCCACATTGTAAAGACTGCCAGCTGCTTGTAAGTGCTTAACTGACAGCTGGCCGCTTTGGCATCTCATGATCTCATGTCTCAAAATTGCAACTCATTTGGCGCAGGTCGAAAAGCCGCCTGACGCCTAACTAACCTCAGTCAAGAAAACGCAAGCCGGCCGGTCTTAACTTGATTTCTAGATCTTTAAATACATGTAGAACTTGTTTTCTTTGCACACACACCTGAGAGGTCTCAACGGCTCATTAATTAACATTAAAATGCGACAAAGTCGTATTCTTTTGCTTATTTTGCTTTTTACCTTGCCTCTTGATTAGTTTCGTTGCGTGCCAAACACGCGCTGCAAATTTATGCAAAGCAAAGCGCGCTCATAACATCATCTGGGCTCTTTGTTAGGCCGAATTTATTAAATTATAGATACGCATAGTTAAGTCAACATTTGCTCAAGCCCCATATCGTCAGTCATTCATTTCCCATTGTCGATTGGGTTCGCTGTCTTCTATTTAGACAGCTGCACAAAGTTTTGGCAATTTACAATTTACAATTTACAAGCGGGCCTCCATGCAAATGGTAAGTCTTTGCTTTTTAGCCCCGTTTGTGTGTTTTGCGTGTGTGTGTGTGTGTGGGCCTGGCAGTCGCCCACATCGATGACGTTCGCTGTCTGTAAAGTGTGTAAAGTGAATTGACCCAAGCAAGCACTTGAGGCAAGGTTTTCCATAAAAGTATCTTTCGAGATACACGCAGCCGCGTCGCCGCTGTGTAGGCCGTAAAGCATTCGAGAACCGGTTTCTGTTTAGGGCCACAAATCGAAAATTGTTATGTTAGAATGAAAGCTTAATTGATGCATATCTATGGGATGCTTTTATTTATTGCTACTTCTCTCTCCCTCTCCCTCTCTCTCGCTCTCTCATCTCATTACTTGTTGGGCAACAACTTTAGATACATTCGGCCTGGACAGCAGCTCGATTCACAGCTGGATCGGTTATGTCATGCAGCGAGTAGCGCGTGATTGATGAATCGATTTGAAATACCAATTTGAATAACGAAATTTGAGATTCAGTTTGTTTTATTTCTTCTGTTTCTGTTTGCTGTAGCAGCAACAAATTCTTATATTTGTACACGATGTGCGTCGCTGCTGGCGCGCAACAGGTGAACAGGTTCATGAACTGCCAGGGAAAATATATATTTGACTATGATTTTTTTTTTTTTTTGAGTCACAAAAAAGGTGGGAAAAATAGTGGAAAGAGATTATGGAAAGAAAAATTTTTTTTGATTATATTTTTTGCTTATTTTAATAACTGAATTATTGATATGTGATTGAAGTTGGAGAGTGGAATATGGATAAAAAAAAAATATGGAAGGCTGATGAGAACAAATGGAAGATTGATTAGGGAAGAACGAAGACAAGATATTAAATTTGTAAGATAGAAGATAAAATAGAGAAATGGATTATTGAGAATGGATAATGGAAGAGGGAAGATACAATGTGGAAAATAATATATGGAAGCTAAAAAAAAGAAGGAGACAGTAAAGATAGAGGAGAGAGAATAGAGAATAGAAGGCGGATAGATTTTTAATAAAATAATTACTCTATATAATAGCAACTTTTAAGAACTTCTTGTACTGCAACTCACGTTTGGCTATCCAAACGTTTGTGTTAATTGCGCCAGGAAAACTATATGAAAATATATATAAATATATCTTGAGCAGATGAATTCCAAATGCCTCAGATTGGTGAAAAATTGAGCGCAATCAATTGCACATTGAGTTTTTTTTTTTTTTTTTTTTTTTGCCTGGCTTCAGACACATAGAGACGAGTGTCTTATTAGTATGCGTGGCTTATAGCTGCAATGCGCTATTAAATCAGTATCTGTGGCTGCAGATAAAGCTGTGGCAGTTGATGTATCTCGTGGATATATTTAGCTATTGCAACGAATGGTCGAATGCTCTAATGGTCGAATGGACGAATGGTCGAGTGCGCAAATTGGTTAATTGGCGAGCACTTTGGCAGGTGTACAGCACTTTGCTAATTTAACACCTGTATCTGTATCTCTAACTCGCTGTCTGTCACAGTCGATGTCCTTAACTGGGTCACACTTTTTTAGCTACTCTTTTCGTATTTTACAAATTTATTGAGCAGTGGCAGCGCAGGATGTGCGACAGCAGCAGGAAGCACGCCTGGGGCGTGTCGTGTCCACAGAACTGTGTCAGCAGTCGAAAATTCACAGTTTGCTTTGGCATTCGATTAGATAGATATATGCATATATATATATATATATTTGTCTATAGTCTGCTGAGTAGTGGCTGCATGCTCATTAGTGTTAATTCAATTAAGATGGACTGCTTGTGGCACTTTGGCTAATGAGCCGGACACTGGCTGCCCCAATGGCTCGGGCTCGATAGCTGCCATTCAACTCGTTTCAACACAATTTGTTACAATTGCATTAATTAGGCGCAACGCACACGCCGACCAGCTGACAGGGGGGCAGAGGGCGTGGCAGCTTGTGGGCGTTTCTCTGCTTGGGAATTGAAGTTTTGCATTTATCGCAATTCCCAATCAATTTTATTTTTTTCCATTCATGAAATGACAGTTTTAGCGTGTAATGTGATTATTTAAATTTATTAGCTGCAGCGTGCCACGCTGAATACCCTGTAAATTGAGAAGTGTCTAGAAATGGAGCTTAAATGGATATGACGGGCTTTGTCTTTATTTAGGTGTTTCCATTGATATTTGCTGTTGTTCTCAATAGACGCTTTTTCTCTTCTTAGCACATTCTATCTACCGCTCTCTGTGTTGCGCTGTCTCTCTATGCCTGGTAGTTTTCTCTTCCTATAACTTTCTGAATACTCGGTATTTTTCTATAACTTTTTGTCTCTCTTTCTGTCTTTATACCTGCTCTTTCTATATATATATTCTTCTTGTTTTTTATATTTTACTCTCTTCTCGCTCTCTGTTTCTTCTTATCTCTTTTCTTTTTTATATAGCTCTCTCTCTTCCCTCTATTCATTTTCTCTGTTCTACTATATTCACTTTTCATCTCTCTCTGTGTCTCACTTTCCCTTAAAACTCTCTCTTTTGTGCACCTTTCAGCCAGCTCTGTTATACTCCTGACTTAGCATTACTTCCACAATTACATGCATATAATTTGCCGCATCTGTATAGAGGGTATCTGTTGGCCTGGCACTCTAATTACCTCACTTGTTTCATTCACAGCATCAAGCGACACTTGCGACTGATTGCATAATTAAACGCACAACGCACGCTCGCGCTCATTTGATTAAAGCAGCGCAACACAATCTCAAATGCTTGTGCACATAGAGAAGTGAAACAGACGGAGAGAGAGAGAGAGAGAGAGAGAGAGAGGGCGAGAGAAAGCGCATTGCAATTATGCTTAATTAGAGTATAAATTTAATAATTAAAGTGCACAGCTTGCTGTCATTTATTGGCTTAATGAAGTTGACCGATGCAAATGCGATTCGTCGGCTTGGCTGTCTGCCTGCCACTACGTTTTTATGCTCTTATGATGTCTCAATTGCAACTTGAGGGCTTTGCCACGCCCACATCAAGTCAATCAAAGCAATGCAGCAGAAGCTGCTGCCGCTCACTACTCCCTGCTCGCTGCTGCTTGTCACTTGTCGAGCAACCATGACAGAGCATCAGGCCTGATGCAGCTCGGTTGCTTATCAAAACGTCAAAGTCAACGTCAGTTATCAACCCTTCAAATTTTCCACCCCCTTGACAAGTTCTACACCCGCTCCACGTCATGGGTCTAGCTTCCTCATTTATCACTATTTCCATGTCAGTCACGCGTACGCTTTGCCACTTATATGAATTGCATGCAATTTATCAGCATTTGCATTATCTACGGCGGATCGCCTGACCCAAATGTTTGGACTCCCAACAACTATAATAAATTGCGACTAGACAACAATTAAGCAAGTGCGGAAAGTGGTGCAGAGTTAAATAGAAAGGACTTAAAATAAGGGAAAATTTGAGAGATTGAAAATGTAGACTAGAACAGAAATGATAAGGTTATAGAAGAAAATAAACTGAATGTAGAAGACTGAGCAGGAGATTAGCGATCAGTTCAATAGAGTAGAGTATTGATGCAGATCAAAACATAAATGAATAGAATATAGAATATATATAAATAGAGCAGAATATAGAACGGAATATATGAAGGGAATGTATAAGGGTATAAGAGAAGAGAAGAAGAGAATCATGGTAATGTGGGATAGAGTAGAGTAGATCAGTTCTAGTGAATACATGATTAGAATTACAGCAGAGAAGAGTCGATCAGAGTTGAGTATTAATGTAGAATGAAACAGAAACGAGTTGCAATGAGGGCACATATGAGATATATATGAAGAAAATATATATGTAGAGTAGAGTAGAACAGAGGGAATTGATGTCGAATGAAAAAAAGAGGAGTTGAAATAAGGGAAAATATAAGATGTATATGAAGAGAAAGTAGAAGAAAATATAAAAGAGAATAAAGGGAATGTTGAAGTGAGACCAGCAAAGCAGTGATCAGTTGTGATGGAATTTATGATTAAGTGCAGTGTGATTATTGATTTAGTAGCTCTACAGTTTCTTCTTACTCATCAATATAGTCTTGAAGTATAGAAAAAGCGTAGTATATTGATAACTTTATATAAATTAAGCAGATCGTATCGCTTAACTATATATTTTCAAATTTCTTGAGCCACAATATCACTTTAGTAAATCTCATTCAAACTTCATTTAAATTCCAATTTATTAAAACTCATTTATTATATACACATAATTTATGATCAATTTCAGTTAGTCTACACTATAGTTATATTTTCCACCAATATCCAATTGTCATGCACCACTGTGCTGGCGCTCAAAGCTGCAGGCTCATTGCGCACAAATGTATGCTATGATTTTTAGCCATGCTTTACTGCTGAGTTGCGCGTGTTCATATGTCCGTGTCACTAACCCTAGGCCTGACACACAAACACGCCCACGCCCACGCCCACGCCCACGACCACGCACACACACACTATTACACACACATATACATGCCATTATCATAATGATTTGGCGCGAGCGCCTGGCAGCTCACATTTTCGTCTGTCACTCAAAATATTATCAAATGAAATGCACATCAAAGCCGGCAAAGGTGTGACTCACACACACACACACACACATAGACAGTGTGAAAGCACACGCCGTTTACATAGATTTGCCATTAATAGGGAGCAGCGCCAAGCGCAAGGGTTTCAGGGTTTCTGGCTATCAACATGAATATCTCAGCCATAAAGATCTCGTTTACGTTCTTTTTCTCTTGCTCTTTCTGCTTATTGCCCAACTATTTGTATGCAGCAGATAACGTGCTAAAGAGGGGGCGGCGGGGCGTTGCTGAGTGTAGTTGTAAGTTGGCTGCTCATGTTGCTTGGCCATTTATTGTGCGTGTTTCTCCCGCGCTCTTGCTCTCCCTCTCCCTCACACTCTGTATGTGTCTCTGTCTCTTGCTTCCTTGCATCGTAGCGCGCGCTTTTTTGGCTGCCTCGCCGCTAGTTGTTCTTTGTGTATGTGTGTGTTTGTGTGCGAGTGTGTTTGTATTTGTTTTTGTTGTGCGAAATAGTTTCATATTGCAATTTATTTTTATTAGATGGCAACGCGCTTCGCTCTGTCTTCTTATTTTTTTTTTTGTAGTCGTTTTTATATGCATTCCTTGCCTGTCCTTGTGCTGGAGCTTAACTTCTGCTGTGGCGCCTTTGCCATATATATATATATGAAAATATATATATATGTATATATATTTTTTTTTTAGCTGGCATCTTAAATTTCGTGAAAGCAATTCAATATCTGCTGCTAGCATTCGGAGCTATGCATAAATACGATACAGCGCAGCATCCACAATTTGAATAAACCGAACTGAACTTTAGCATTAAATTTAAATGATATTCGCCATGGCGAACAATGTGAAAAATCAACAACAATGAAAAAAGTAGAAATATACAGCAAAACGAGTGAATCAACACTCGACTCGACTCCGACCCAGCTGCCGCCATCGATGCCGACAGTCAGCGGCAACACCCACCCACTCAATGGCAAGCACCGTGTTGAACGAGCACGAGCAGGCGCTGCCTTTCACAGGCAAATCGAAGGACCTGGTGTGCAAATAAGTTGGCCTGAAATTTGATTAGATATATGCAGCAGACTCATAGATACCCTGTACGAAAATAATTGCTCAAGTGATGTGTGCAAATCTAGGCAACTTTACAGTTGGAAATATAAATATATAAATATTATCAATATTATTATATATTTTAGGGTTCTTTAAATATTCAATATTTAATAGTTAAATATACAAAATATTAAAAATAGTTTTAAAATTACATTAATATTTTTTTCTGATTTTATTATGGATTTCTAATTTACCTTTAAAATTCTAAGTTAAATGGAAATTGAGCTGTTTGTCTAGTCGGCATATTTTCCATGCCTTTTACTCCAAGCTCTTCTCAAGAATTTAGCAATGTCTGTTGAGTCTTATAGTGAGCACTCCTCAAGTAATATCTATAAATTGAATATACTCACAGCTCTAATTAATTTGTGTAGGGTATAAGCGACATCGACATCAGCAATTGCGTTTGGTAGAGCATAGCTAAGCATAAATAAGTTGTTAAGCCGTCAGTGTACGTGCTTTTCACGCAGTTGGCAACACTGACAAGAAGCGCGAGTCACTGTGTGTGTGTTTGTGTGTGTGTGTGTGTGCTATCAATACGGAAGTTCGGCCAATGCAGCCACCACCGCATTTTCAATTTCAGTAAATTGAATTTTCGCTGCCGCAACAACAATGCGCCGTAAAACCTGACAGAGCAAAGAGTGTTGCCAACCGCACACACACAACCACAGACACACACACAACAACACACGCACACATAGATAGACACGCGCTGTTTATAGCTTTGATGCGATTAACTAAAGTTTAACTCGTTTATAAACAGAATTGCGTATAGTTCGCCATCGCCAACGTCGTCGTCGTCGTCGTCGCATTTTATTGTCTGTTTCATTTCTGATAAACACAGCCGACAAGGGGGCAGCGCGGGGGCGTGGCAGGCGCTCAAAAATTTATTGCCGTTAACAATTATGAGCGATTTACTGGGCCATTTTGTGGCGTGAGTTTCAAAATAGACACGATTTGTCAGGCTTAAACGTGATGATGCTCTCTGATGGGCAGATTAGAAAAAAGGTTAGGTACGAGGATTACTTTGACTAAATCCTCACGCTACATTTCAGCTGGAGCAGCAGCAGCAGCAGTAACAGCCGGAGCAGTTTGACACCACCCAAAAACTTTTGATGAGATTTGCCGTGGCCCAAATAAGCAAAAGTATATTTCGTGTCTGTTTTTCATGTGACATCAGGGCAAAGGGAAAACTTTTGTCTGTTCTGATGCGCAAAAACTTGTAATTTAGCAGATCAACTGTAAATTGTAGTGCCACGTCTTTTGCCCTTTCATTTCAGCTGCATGGATACCCTGACAGAAGTCGCTTTGATCAAATATGAAAGAAATCAGAGGAAATCAACTTGGAGCAAGTAAAAAACTTGTTGCTATGAATAGCATGAATAGTATTTGCCTCTGCCAAGGCATATCTATTGTAATTATGAATAATGGGTGGCAGACTCAAGTCCTGAATGAAGACTTGAACTATGCTAATAACTGGTTATTTCTGTATGAGTGGGGAGTAAATATTGCCTTTGCTCTTCTGGCAGTAAAGTTGTGTAAGGGCGTATAGAGCAAAAGTATATATTTAAAATAAACGTAATAAATTGAATAAAATTAAAATTAAAGTAAAATAAATAATAAAAATAAAATATATAATATATAAAATATATTATTTATAAAATATATAAAAGAAATATAATTTATAAAATATATAAAAATATAATCTTAAAATATATAAAAATAAAATATATATATTTTATATATTACAAAATATATTATATATAAAAAAATATAATTTATAAGATATATAAAAATATGATCTTAAATTTAATTCTTAAAATATATAAATATGTGAAAAATATAATTTATAAAATATATAAAAATATAATCTTAAAATATATAAAAATAAAATATATATATTACAAAATATATTATATATAAAAAAATATAATTTATAAAATATATATAAATATGTGAAAAATATAATTTATAAAATATATAAATATATATGTATTTAGATTATGAATTTCTTAAAGAGTTCGTTGATTCTGGAATCTGTCTCTGCAGAATTTGTTGATCTAAAGTATTGAATATGCTTTAAAAATTAATTCTTTAGTTCTAAATGAATATTTTCCTAATTGCTAATATCAACTAAATTCTTAGTGAGTTTTACTGATTGCTAATTTCCCTAAACATTCTCTTACACCTTTACAGGGCATCTGCCAACTACATATTTTACTTAGACTTTTGTCCTCAATTTTTTTTTTTCGCTGAGTTGGCAGCATTTTAATGACAATCTGCTGACAATTGTCAGTTGGTCTCTGCTCTGGTTTTGTATTCGCTGTGCAGTCGCTTTTTTCCATTTGCTGTGACGCATATCTTGTGTCAATTGTATTTCCTTTTTAAATGTCCTCTCTGGCAATTATGCTTTCCTTTTTAGCAAACAATTTCCTCTGCTCAAAAGCTGAAAAGTTCATTGCAGTCAAATGCATGCGATAGCTGACCGAGCGAGCAGAGCGCAAAAAAGTCAGAGCCATGACAGGGGCTGTGGGAGTGGGAGTTGGCGAAGTCCGTCGAGTAGACGGCGCCACATGGGCGAGACATGAACCGACGACGTAGACGGCATAATCATAGCCCAGTTATACCCAGCGATATATATGTACATATAAATTTGTGTGTGTGTGTGTGGTTGTCATGGTATCCTTTCAAAGGATTCCATATTTTTTTTGTTGCGGTCAGCGGCTGCTTATAATGAGTAAATGTTCATCTTGATAAAATATTATGTTGATATTTTTTAATTTTTTGTGCCACGTTTTTTTTGTTTTTTTTGGCTCTTCTCTAAGCAACGACTTGGCCAGGCTGAGCTATTTATGTTAATTTGTAGAAAATATGATGAGAATATGATAGCTTTGTCAGCACTGTGATCTGGCTAAGGTTAAGCGTCATTTGCACAGTGCAAAGTCATTTATTTATGTTGCCTGTGCTGATTCCTATTACTTGCCCACTTTTCAATGCAAACTCATTTTGCAGAGCTATAATTTGATAGTCTCTCGTCGAGCCAGTTCTGTGAGCATGTTTATCGGCTTGCTGACAAAAGACTTTTAAGTCGCCATGGAATTGCAGTTCATCTGCAACTGTTATTAAAAACCAATTAGACATCTGTTCAATTATTGTGATTGTTGTGCTGGAAGAGGTGCAAGCGAAGTGCCTTTGGCATGCAGTTGGTTGCGACTGGACTTGGAGGTTGCTCGACAAGATTTAGGACAGAGGCCAACTGGTTGGTTGGCCATGTTCTAATGAGTTGAAGCAGCGACTAATGGATATATTGAGATATTGATTAAATGCCTGGCAAATCAAGAGTTTTGTGCATTCGTCTTCTTCTTCTCCTTCTTCTTCTTTATATTTTTGGCTAGACAAAGTGAACTCGCTGCTCTCCGTTTGCCTTGCTCTGCTCGACTTGTTGGTGGTTGTTTTGCCAGTGCAGTTGCTGCCCCACAAGCGGGGTGGTTTTTCATCTCTGTTAGGCTGACTCACGTGCTGCCTGCCACAGAGCCTGCCAGGCTGCAAGGCATTGCTGCCGCACTGTTCATTATATTAAACAAGTTTGCGCCATAAACGACGCTGCCAGAGGCGCATAGACAGACGCTGGCGACAGGAGACGGCTTTGGCGTGCAGCAGGCACAGCAACGTCCACACACACACACACACACACCAACACATGGAGACATGTTAACAGGGTTGGTTGGTTGCCCGTGTGTTATCCTGACTGTGTTTTTTGGCCATAATACAGTCGAGCGCATAAGGCAGGCAGCACTGCGACGACGACAGTCGCATGACTCATGCAAGGTGTGTTTAATGTGCATTTTCAAGGGGCGTGGCTGACGGCTTTGACTCGTACCTGAAACCGAGAATAGGTCTTGAAATGGGAATGGGATTGGGATTGGGATTGGGATTGGAGCTGGGCACATGGCAAGTAGGGGCCGAGGCATAACAGCCTGGCTGCCAGCGGCAAAGTCACATTAAGCAGCTCAACTGCAGCTTTTCAGAGGCTTTTCGCAGGCACTTGTGCAGCGCTTTATGGATACCCTGTAAAGGCAAGAAGAGGAAGGCGGGGTGATAGGATTTTATATTGATATTAGGCAAATGTTGAAGTGATTAAATAATATTTTACATTTACATTATCAAAGAACTACAGAAATTTTATCATTTTTCCAGTGAATAATATGAAAATGTATTTGATTAAAAATAAATTGATCTAGTAAATATTATTAATATATATTTAATTAAATTAAATTAAATTTTTATATTTTAGATTTAATATATTTTAATAATTTATATGAATAAAAATATATTTAAATAATATTTGGTGCTAAAATTGATCAATTCTCTGTAATTTCTTTGATAGTTATATGAAATATTCTTTATAATTTATCCAGTGTCAGGCAGTGTTGATATTTAAGTTTTAATTTTATATATTTCTAAATATTTAAAATTAATTAAGAGAATTTTTCATATATTGTAATATATTTATATATCAACATATCCACAGAGTTTTCACTCTAGTCTCTACTTTTAAATTGTTTTTCCCTCTCTTTACTTTATTTTTCTTAGATGTATGACATTCATATATTAATCTTATATCTATTCATATATTAATTATTATTAATATAATCTATTAATATTACATATAACTCAATATATATATTAACATTATCTCAACAAAATCCTCACAGGGCATTTGTTGTTCGGGCTAGGCCTTTGTTCGTGCTTCCTTTTGCCTCGCTTGGTTATTCATTCATGCGTTTGTAATGCAGTCAGCCTGCTTGGCTTTTTATTCGTTCCTGTGTTGTTTGTAGTAATTTGCGGAGTTCCTTTTTGACACACACACACACACACACACACACGTAGGCCAAGCTGTGAGCGCCACATGCAGACAGTCGCCTGTCTGCTACAAAACACTTGTAGCCCCATTTGCCGGCCGCTGTTGTTGCTGCTGTTGTGCTTTCATTTGGCATGCGTACACTGAGCGAAAAGCCGTGTGCCTGTGCGTAATTTGAGTGTACAAATATTTGCATCTCATAAGCCACACATGAGCTGCGGCCCTTGGCTCCGGCTCCCAGCCACAAGCAGCATGCCAATTCTTGGAGTCGCTGGGAGTTGCCTGAGTCGAAGTCCGAAACAGCTGGCGGCTTTGTCCTTGTGCCGCACGCTGATTGCATTTGTCGCCCTGCCGTTGTTCAGGGGGAAAACTAACGGAAAACAACCCCCGCGCGGATGCGTTGCGACGGTGGTGGATGCGACCGTGACAAAAATCAATATGCGGCCTCAGAGTTCTGTTTCCTCCTGCCTAATGCTTCTTCCTTTCTTCTCTTTTTTTGGCTATTCGGCAAATGCCGGCAAATACTTGTTGTTGTTATTTTGGTACTTCTGCTGCGCTGAGCAAGCATACAACACTCACTCACACACACACATAAAGAGTTGCTCAGCCCGAGGGGTTAGTGTGCGCTAGGCTTTGCCGCAAGAGTTGCATTTAAATTTTATTAGAACATAGCAAAGGGTGCCAGCTCTGAGCTTTGTGAGGGTGTTTCTCTCTCTATGTGTGTGTGTGTGTGTGGGTCCTTTGAATGGCTCAACGAGCTGCATCAAAGGGCGAGTGCAAACAAACAAATTTTAAGCATTTCGTGCATTGCATTTGAATTTTATTCATGTTTATGCTTTTTGATACTATACGAAGATAGAGAGAGAGCGTTTTAGTGAAATGTGTCAGGAAAAGGACATAATAAAATATACATATATATATGTGTATTTATATTATAGACTATATTTATACATGATAGTCATATATATATACATTTATGCTCCTAATTCAAATGAATAGCTACAAGCAAATACAATGAGCTTAAGTCTGTGTTGGCGATATTCTTTGTCTGCGGTTTGTTCCCTTCTTTTCACAGATCCATTTGCTATATCGTTTTAGGGGTACAAAATATATATATTTATTTTTTCTTCTTGAATAATTTTATTTCTTTACATTCTTTGATTGATTTTGTCTTATAATTGCTTTTTGTAGGCGCTGAAGAAGGTACTTGGAGAAATTTATTTATACTGTGCGATTGTTGAGACAACTTAGTTTTTGTGTGATGAAATATAAAAATTAAATATAAATATAAATATAAATATAAAAATTAAAAAATATATAAATAAATGTTTTTAAAAATATAAAAAAAAATAAATATAAATTATATTAAATATATAAAAAATGATCATAAAATATACTTGTAGCTCAACTTTCTCTCTCTATCTATCTCTATTCATATATATTATATTATATATAATATATACATAAATACTATATGCTCTCACAATCTATCTCTTATCCCTCATCCCATCATCTCTCATCATCAGCCAAATTTTTATACAATTTCCATTGCTTTGCCTGCTAGGCTAGGGTATTCGATTTTCCATAATTTCTTCATAATTTCTGTTGTATTTTTGGCAGTTGCGCCCACATCGCGTGTCTTGTGTCCTTATATTGTGCTTTTCCTTATTTAACTAAAGCCCTGGCCCCAGCGCGCACACAAGGCAAATGGAATGAATCATGCGGCGTCCAAAGACAGCCAAAACAGGATATTGTGCCAATAAATAAAAATGAACTGTGACATTTCTTATGGGTCTTGTGCAACCCCCCATAGACAAAGCACTCCGGCCCCAGCCCCAATCCCAACCCCAACCCCTATTTTAATAAGAAATTCTTTGCGTGCTAATGAAAAAATAATCAGCAGCTCATTTCGTATGTATTTTGATTGTGTGCTAAAATGCGCTTAGAAAAGACTGTAGTCCAGCAGGGGAGGGGAGGGGATGGTTAGGGTTGTGGTCGGGGTTGCTTTGTGCCTTAATGATTCTATCGGGGATGATTCATTGTCAGGGCAAACGTGGCCTGTCTGTCATTTGTCAATGGTTTGCGACTCCTTTCCAGGGCTAACAGCACTTTCGATGA
This sequence comes from Drosophila mettleri, assembly GCA_035047625.1. Taxonomy (NCBI): domain Eukaryota; kingdom Metazoa; phylum Arthropoda; class Insecta; order Diptera; family Drosophilidae; genus Drosophila; species Drosophila mettleri. The sequence goes on from JAWNPI010000085.1 coordinate 13,181,073, forward strand.
TTGCATCCTTTGGATAACGCTTAACTGTTTTCAAAAGTTTAAAGCTATCATTTACCAGGGGGCTATGCCCCCCGCGCTCACCCCTTCACACACTCTTACTCAAGCAAACACTAAAAATTAAATATAACTTTCTTTGGGAAAAACTTGAACAATAATGCATTTGGAAATGTTTTATGCTTTGCTAAGCCGCAAAGTTTAACTGAAACAAAAACAAAACACACACACACATACGCACACAGGCACATACGCACACACACACATACACACACATGGCTCCTTTTGCTTAGAGCGGCATGCAGAATTTATGGTATTGAAACACGCAAAAGTTCAGTTGGAGTCAAATCGAGAACTTGGGTGCATTGAAAGTGCCACAGGAACGCACACACGCATACTCACACACAGTTACACACACTTACAAACACTCACACACACCCTTACATGTGTGCTATCGCCATTTTACGAAAAGCTTTGAGCTCAAACTCTCTAGAGGCTTAACCCTACATGTTCCTTACACTCGGGCCTTCAGCTTCACTTCAAGCTGCTGTCTGACGCTACACACTCACACACACACGCACACATCACGGGTGTGTGTGCCTTGTGCCTTGAGGGGTGATTAACCTTTGGTTTGCAACCACTTGCTGCCAGTCGATTGGTATATCGCTAACTGATTCCAGCATATGGCCAATAGCTCTGTCGGCCAGCTACTACGTAGCTTTTGTGCTTCAACCTTTCGTGCACTTTGCCTACAATTTTCCTATTTTCCTATAAATTTCCACTGATTGGCAATTTTATATGCTGTTGTTGTTGTTGTGGCTGTTATTGTAACCAGCTAGATAATGGGCCTGATTGATTTCCATTTAAGTGGATTTGACTAACGGTAATGCGATTATTGCCATTTTGTTTGATTGCATACATTTTCGCATATTCCCGTATTTATTTATATATATATATATATATATATTTACACACATGCCTGGTCTCTGCTCAATCACCGCCCCTTTCTCATTGTTTATCTGGCAATCTGACAAATTCTTTTATTTAGCACGTACTCCTGCGGTCACAGATACTCGATATCAGCTGGTTATGCATATGTCTGCGTGAGCTGTGTGGGAAGCCAAGTTTTGCCAAAGGGTCGGTTCCTACCCCACAGAGCAGATTAGCTGCGGGGGTTGGATTTCGTAATGAATGCAGACAATAAGATAGTTAACAGAATGGAAGTAATGTAACCATGCAGGACACAATACACAAAGACGAGATAAATCAAAGCCACAGATAAGGCAACAACATGCAAATGCTGCGAATGTGACCATGGCAAAGAGCTGCAAAGGCAACTCGCACACAGTGGCACGAATAGAGTCAATAATGTGAATGAGAAGGTCGGAAATAAGTCAAGAATAATTATGGTTAGCAAAATAAAAGAACGAAAGCTCTGGGGAATATAGAACAATCAAGGATGATGGAAAGAAATGAAAATAAAGAAGAAGTTAGAGAGAGTGAGGAAAGGAGTATTAAAACTGTGTAAGAGAAAAGGAGATACGTGGAAAGAATGACCGGAGGGAGAGAGACAAAAAGAGCGTTAAAAAAGAAAGAGAAGAAGAGCAAAATCAAGATAGACATAAAGAGTGAAATGTGGAAAAGTGGGAGAATTATATATAGATAGAGATTGCAGAGACGTAATAGAAAGAGAAAACGATACAAAGAGACAGAGGGGAGAGAGAGAAAGATGTAGGTTGACAGAGTAGAAAAAAAAGAGAAGAATATAGAGGCAGAAGCCAAAGAGCTTAGAGAAATATAAGAAGAAAGACCAAGTGAAAGAGAAAGAGATAGTGAGTGGCAGAGGATAAAGAACAAGCAGGAACGAGAACAAAAGAGCAAAAAGTATAAGAGAGATAGAAACAAAAAACAGAGATAGTCAGAAAAAAAGAGGATGATAATCAGTTAGAGAGACACAGAGAGACACGTACAGAATATTGGAATAGAAAAATATAGATAGAGATAGAATTAGATATAGAGAGATATAGACATGCAGAGAAAAAAGAGATCAACAGAGATGGTGAAATAAATATTTCAACGTATTTCAGCCACTTAGTCAGGATTGTTAGATGATGTGGAAAATCCTTTCGAATGCTGACAAATGTTTGCAAGAGCAAGAGAATGTCATGTATGCATGTATTCATGGCACGTGTACAGTATTTTGCAGTATTCCCTGCACTCTCTACCTATTTCTATTTCTATTCTATTTACTTTGAGAACCCAATGGATAGGCGAATGAAATATGAGCTCAATATTTATTTTTGATTTCATCATATTGTTTTCTTATTAATTCGGAGAGTTGATTTCATTTGCATATTGATGCGATGGCATTTTATGCGAAATTGCTGAAAAAGAGACAATAAAAAGTTTTTCCTCGGCTTTTAATTGCACATTAATTTGCATTTTAATTAATTTCTGCTTGAAATTGCACATTGATGCTGCTTCTCGTGCCGCAACCTACTTGGGCTGCCCTTATTAAATTTTGTTGAATAGATGGAAAGCAATTATCAAACAATGTATTACTTATCAGCGCCCCGGAGCTACGAGCTGGGGGCAGCTGTTGCAAAAATAAACAAAAGACTTGGGATGAAAAAACGCAGCCAAAGCCTTCAAAAAGCAAAAAATTTACAAGCAAATTGATGCGAGGCAAAGGAAGTGCTAGGCAAATGAATATGTTGAAATAGAAGAACAGGAAGATGACGAAGGAGCGGGGAGAGAGGGGGGGGGGGGCAGGAGAAGGGAGTGATGGCTTTTTGGGGTTGGTTTCTGGAGTGTGCTTGTTAGCAATTAATGTAATTTGTCTCCCAGTTCCCTGCGTTGGCCTTCCCTCTGCCCCCTGTCTGCTCCTGGCCTGCACGAATAATGGCATACAAATTGCGCATACGACGCGTGTGCACATCAGTGGACACCCCGACAGATTTATAGGGACGTTTCGAGCCGGGTGGTTTGTTAGGTGCTTTACGCACCATTTAATTTACGGTAAATATGCCAATAAAATTTGAAACATGATGCGGCCCTAAACAAATTCTAAATGCATATTTGCTCTGTGCGTCTAAAGCCCGCCAGCAAAAAAAGAAAATATTATAAGCAGACGGCAGCATTGCGCACTCGAGCTGAAGTCTAGAAATGCGCGACTAAATGATACTCATTAGTTTGTTTATTGGGTAAATACCTTATGACAGCTTAAATTATCTTAAAATGAAAACTGTAGATAAATTTATTCCTTAAGACTTTTGCGCTGCCCTTTAATTTCTGGCACAATTATTTTCAGTTTTATTAAGCACTTGGGACTAGGTATTGATGCTTTAGTTGACAGCGCTCAACTAGAAAATACTCTGTAAAAGACGCTCAGTTTTTTTATCGCTTAGTTTTTCTTTGGGTTGCCTTGGCCGCTTTCTAGCCATCACTTATCTATTTTGCTTAAATTATTGGCCACAAGATACAGTTGCAATATTTATGGGAAAAGAAAAAAAATAATTTAATACATTTCTTTCATGCTTATCAAAATAATATATAATTTTGCAGCTAGCTCATGTCAACTAGTGCTATCTCAATGCCTACTGGGTATAGGCGCAAGGGCCAACAAAAAGGTTCTTTGGCATTTGCAAATTGGCTGTGCCTAGGCACTGATAACTGGCCGGGCCCAAATGGCCAAATGGCCAACTGCTCGGACTGCACATTAGGTTTAATTAAACGAACTTGAGGGTCCATCAGGTGTTGAAATTTTTTCAACAACAATTGTCAGGTAGCCCCACTGGCTCCCACTCTCTCTCTCTCTCACTCTCTGTCTCACTCCCTCTCATTCTGCGTGTGGCCGCCTCACAGGATGTTCGCCACAAAAATGTCAATTTTAATGTGAATTTCATGTAAACGAAGCCAAGCAGCAGAGAAGTTTCGCTCAGATTTACCACAAATATGTTGTTTGAACTTGCGAAAAAAAAAAGAAAATGGAAAATGGAAAGTACAAAATATTGTTAATTAGTTTGTAGTTTGCTAGAGGCTTCGCTGTATTTGTGTGGGTTTCATGTGGCATTCGTTGAATTGCGACACGAATTAGCTATGCTGGCAAAAAGTGCGGCAAATGTAGTTCTCTGAACTTAATTATTAATGCCTGGCAGGTAAGGTTGCCCACGCTTACCACAAACCCCCAACACACTCGCACACACACACACAGCTTAGACATCATAATTAACTGCGACATTTTTGGTGCGGCTTTCGCAGCAGTTTTTCAGACATTCGGCTAAACCAATTTGCCAGGTCTTATATTTTAAGCATTATTAATGGGCCCGTTGTTGTTAATATTTGCTGTTGTTGCCTTTGGCCAGCCTCAGCTTTGCCAGGCTTTTACTTTTTATTACATTTCATTACCTAGCGTATATTTAAATTTCATTTTTCAGCTGCTGCGTGGCGGAAAAGCACAAAATAAAGAAAGGTAAAGCCCAGCTGGCAGCTGTCACAACATAAATGTCTGCCAGGACATTCAGTGAAGCGTGCAAAGCCAATGAGCTAAACGTATGCATTAACAAGGCTCGCCAGGACGAGGGTTTCCACATCCTATCCCTTGCCCAGTAAACATCTAATTGTTTCCATTTGTAAACACAATTTTCCATGGTTTTTGCTTTGAATATTTAATTGAGAAAAACTTTTAATTATTTTGCGAATCTCCAAAGGAAATATAAAAAAGTTTAATTATTTTGTATATTCTATCCACTTTCGGAACTGGTTTGATCATGTTGATGAGCGTATCAAATAAAGTTTAAGCTTCAGTTGCTTAACCTAGACGATAAAGCTTTATATTTAAGTGTAAAGACTCTTATACTTATACAACTGATCGTTGGATCTAATTTATTTTATTTTGTCAAATTTACAAACAATTAATTAAATTGAAGCTTCAGCTGTTTGCCTAGATAATCATGCTTTATATTTAAATTTATAGTCTCTTGACGTCAGCTAATACTTGAATTATATTTTATTATATTAATATATATATATATTATTTGATTCATATAAAAAATTTATTTGATGCATAAAAGTTGTACTCTGATAGTCTCATAATCATAATTTTTATTATTCATAAAGGCAACGCCTCGCAGTAGTTAAGCCCAACATTTATTGCTCATGCAACTATACGAACTGCCCTCTTTTGAGTGCTCTTTTGACGCTGTGCAGATTTGTCAATCAAACCTATGTGCGCAAATTTACGAGCTCGCTGAGCTCTTGAATTTCGACTCAAACATTTCAATTTGTTGTTGCCCCTCGTTGTGTTTGGTTTATTTTTTATAGACTGTAGCTCTCCCCCTCGCTCCCTCGCCGCCTTTCTCGCTCTGTATAAATTTATAGTAAATAGAAGTAATTGCCCTCGTAACCCACTCTGGTACGCATAATGAACGCAACCCTAACTAAAGGCGCCTACAAACTTTGTTATTACGTATATTTATTTTTTGCCAGCTTTTACGAGTGCTGCTCGCAGCTGCCTTTGCAGTTTGCCATTATCCTTTTTTTTGCCGCCGCCGCCTTCCCCAAGCGCCCCCTCCCGCTCTCTCTCTCGCTCTGTCTTTTGCGGGCGCAACATTTTATGAACGCCGTCACGTTTGTAAATGCAAACATTTAGCTGGGCGGCAGCTTATGGGAGGTTGGGGCTTAGTTGAGGGGATTTTTTTTTTTTTTTTTTTTTTGGTGGAGGCTCTTAACTATTTAACAGTCGTTGGGCGTTTTTAGTTTCATTTTCATTTTCATTTTCATTTTCATTTTCATTTTGCGAATGCAGCAAGTAAAAGCAATTTACACGCATTTGGCCGAGTGCGAAACGTGTCTTGGCCCTTAAGTCTTTATGAGCGCGAATTGGGTCCAGCCAAAGGCTATAAACAGGCATCCCTAAAACCCAACACACACACACACACACACACAATCACACTTGGAGCTCGTTTTGCCTTTCATCACTGCAACTCGGTCAAGTGCGTTTGCCACAACCACAGCTGGAGCCGCACAGCACGCCCAGCTGTAAAGTTGTTTCGTTTTAGCTGCCACAATTTGAGGCACTTTCACGCCTTGCCACACACACACACACACGCACACTTGCAGCTGGACTGCAGCTTAGTTTGTATTCTGGTTAGATAATTTCAGTTGCTGCAACATTGCTCAAGTGCTATATTTTGTTTGTGGCAGGCCACTTAGTTGTAATGCTCATTGGACTTTGCACTTAAATTGTTGCCTACTTATGGGGGTCACTGGCGCTGTCGTTGTCGACGGCCTTCGGCGTTGCAATGTGCAGCTGAGCCTGGCTGGATTTGCCGCTTGATATTCGGATTTGGCCAGGCAATTGCGGGGCTTATATAAGAATCTGGATTTATATTATATGTGAAGTTTTGAACAGTGCAGAAGGCAGTGCAAAGCGCAAAAGCACAAAGTCCATTAATCTAAGCAGCTTTGCAGCATACAGTTTGTGTATTCAAAATGTATTCAATATATATGTTAATATATATTCAATTATTATCAATTATCAATATATATTAAATTAATCGCACTAAAAGCTTAAAACTAAAAACTTATTTTTCTATATTATTTAATTTATATTTTAAATGAAAACTTTTATTATTATATTATTATATATTATTATATTATTATATATTATTATATATATTAAATTAATCTTAAAACTTAAAACTTATTTTTCTATAGCTGCAGAAGACGTGAGTCTTATTTAATTTATATTTTAAATGGGATATGAAAACTTTATGCTTTAATAATATTTTGTATATTATATTATTATATTATTATATATTCAAGCATCATTATTATTTGGTTTTTATATATTATTATTTTTAATAATTATTTTAGGTATTTTAAAGTATTGAATTATGTTTAATAAAGGCTTTAAGTTCTCTGCATATTAGCTCAAGAATTTTGAATGTGAAATTAAAGCAGTTATAGATCGTATCACTTTTTAAGATTTCCTTCTTTTCTTTGCTATATGCATTTTATTATATTTCACTTGAGTATAAATTGAAGATATAAACACGTAGACAGAGAGCCCTAAGCTTGTATTTTATTAGACTTAAAAATAATAAGCCTTGATGATAAATTTGATTTCCCACCGATATTATTCTGTCAGTGCATTTTGTTCACTGTCAACATAATTCTAAGCGCTCATTAAAACTTAACTCTTAAAATTGATTCAAATTTAGTTATCTTCTCTCGCGCAATCACTCCACAAATGAGATTGTCAGCTAGTGAAATGCCAATGGCTTTATAATGTTGTTAGCTCTGGCCAATTGTTGAGCAGAAGCCGTTCATGCAGAAGATGTAAATACGCTTGTGCGAGAAGTCAATATGTGAGCAGCTTTTGTCATCGTTCATGTGTCAAAACAACGAAACGCATGAGTGCACAGGGCGCGCAATTTGAATGAAAAATATCTCAATGTTTGAATGGTTTTTTTTTTTGTTTTTTTTTTTTACTTCTTGTTGTTCTGCAAATGCTACGCAAAATGATGCATTTAAATTGATTGAGTTTTTAAAGAGCTTGCCAAGTGTAGTGGCTCTTGACGAGTTGTAGATTGCATTTCTTCGCTGGCTGCAATGGATGCCACCAAATTGAATTACTTTCGAGAGGGACTCTGTTAGAGAGAAACTTTAACTATCGCACGGACTCGAGCATTGAATGAAGTTGGCCAGCAAATCTTATTTACAATGTTTTTCATCTTGGCTTACAAATTGAAATACTTTTTCAATTGTTGTTGCGCGCGCAGCGCGTTCACTTTTCAGTTTTCAGTTTTCAGCTTTCAGCTTTCACAGATATTGCAAGTTTCCTCGACTTTCTTGTTTGCCCTCAGCTGATGTCATACAATGGATAAAGTTTTGGCTATACCTAATGCGCCCTGACGTCACAGCAGAGGGAGAGTGCGAGTGAGAGTGTGAGGAGAGATGGGGGGCGCGTGCATGCACTTCTTATACCAATTGCAATTAAAGGCCAGAAATGAAATTTATGTCACGTCTCAGACATGGAAACAGCAGACATTTGCCAGGCGCCTCACACACACACACACACACTGAGCACTCGCTGGCCATTAAAATGTTTGTCATTCCCACTTCGGACAACGCGCACAGTTTTTTGCAAGTGTTTGATGTTCCGAACGTGATGTTTCGCTTAAACTGCCGCCTCCGCTGGCCGTCACGTGGCCCAAAACTGGCAGCTGCCTACGCTTAGCCCGCAGGCCTAAACTGAAATATCCGCAGTTAATCATAGTTGGATTTTTAAGTCCCTAAATGAAATATTTCTTTATAATTTCTGTGAATATTTGTAGGCCGTGCAGGGCAACTATTTGCTAAGAGTCTGTGCGTAAAAATGCTTAAAATGAGTATAAGTAAATGAAAGATTTTATAAAGTGTGTGAGAGGGAGCTCAGAGTTTTTTTTTAATCACATGGACACTTGGGAAATAGAATAAGAATTATTTAGAATATTTTGACATTTTTTATTAGTCTCTGAATGTTTGAATTTATTTTAAATACATTACAAATACATATAAAAATGTATAAAATTAATATTTTTATTGTTTAATACTTTTTATATATTTATATATCTTTAGCTTTATTTACTCTTCAGTCATAATAGAGAAAACTACACTTTGAGCTTCAATAATATTTAAAATATTATTGGATACTTTATATATATATCTTTCCGTTATTTATTATGTATGCTTAACAATAATTTTTATTTTTGTTAATTTTTTTTAACTAATTAAAAATTCATAAAAATGTGCCCTTGGCCTTGCAACTTCTGGCTATAATTAATAATGTGCGAGAATCGACAGCTTTTTGCATGCTTGCAAAGATAAAAGCCAATCAAGTTGAGCATATTTTGTATTAATTCACTAAAAATACAATTATTTATCAGACCACAAGTAAAAGGCATTTTTTATGAGAATTTAAGTATTTTTATTTAAATATAATGTGCAGAGCTTCGTCAGGCATACAGAACTCTTAAGTAGATTGGTTTTAATGTGAGCTGTAATGCTGTAAGAGTATTAAAATCTTTTCATGTTTGTTCTTGCCTTGCCGCAGATTTTCAATTGTAAATGTTTCTGTTTGGCCAAGGTTTATGCTTCTTTTTTTTATGACGCCCAATCTTTGTGGCAATGCAATTTAATTGAAATTATTATTATTTTTTGTTTCGCCAGTTTTAAATAAAATATAAATATTTAAGGATTAAAAACGCCTATCGCTGCAGTCAGTCGGCCAATGCAAACAAACATAAATTACTGGCTGTATATATGTATATATATATATATATGTGTGTGGGTGGGTGGGTATATATATATATATAAATATATATATATATATATATATCTGTGTGTGTATTTGTGTGTAAATATAATACGTTAAATCGGAATTGTAAATTGTAAATTTCCATTTATGGGCTGACTTAACCCAGGGCACAATTTTTGGGCCCAATCTATTAATACAGACAGACAAACGCACATGCACACGCACACGCACACATGCACAGAAGCTGAGCCTGAAGCGAAAAGGATTGCTGGCCAAGGAAATACGAAATTGTATTTCATGGAAAATTAAATTTTCGGTACACAAATTCAATGGTCAAGGCATAAACATTTTGGCCACCGCTCGCTCTAATGCTTACCTTCTCTCTCCCGCTCTATCTGTCCCACTCTCGTTTTCCATCTCTCTCTCTCTTTCTCTCTCTCTCTGTTTTGCTTTTGCTTTGTGCATGTGTAATAAATGCGCACCAGAATATTTTTTTCCTGACTTTTCTCTGCTCGTTCTGATGCTGGCTTGGCTGCTGTGTGCGTGTGTAAGCTGACAGACAGCTTGGCGAAATGCGAGGGCAGACATGTTCATAGCTGTTGTAGTCGTAGTTACATGTCCATTGATGATGGAAAATCAATTGAATTTTGTACTTGGCTGGGGCCATGGGACGAGCGACCGCTGTCCAATCAATTCCAGGTTCATTTCAATCTTGTTGCAGTTATAACTTTTTTCCAACAATTACTTGACTACACTTGCTACGGGGAAGTGGCAGCTGCAATTTGGCAAAAATGTTGTTATTGTTCTTTGGTAATTGAGGCAGCCGAAAATGGTAAAAAGCAAAATCTCGTCCCTAATATGATTTGCTGCAGGCGCAATGCAGTACATGTGCCTCTGTGAATTAAGCCAATAAAAATTCCAATATACTCAGCACTGGGCGAGCCTGTCGTCAGCTCGGCCACGTTGCATCCTGCCTGCAGCAAATAGTGCAAAGTTTTCCATTTCCATTGCGTTCTTTTCTTTTGTTTTTCGTTCTTGGACTCCGTTTCAATCACTTTCTCATCGTTTGCTGTGCACAACCTTGACATATGCCACGCCTATTGCGGGGCTGAAAATGTGTCTTTAAACTGGAACGCTTCGCTGGTTGCGCTAGAGCTCTCAAGACCGCTCCCCACACGCCACCCTCTTTTGCCTGTGTTGGGGGGCTTTTCTAGTCCACAAAATTTTCTTATTACTTTACGCTTCGAGTAATTTTCCCACACTTGCGCTTAATTTAATTTTTGCTACCCACTTCTCGTTCTCAGTTATTTTCCCTTTTAGTTGCGAGTGGCAAGCGGCAAGCGGCAAGTGGCAGGTCGCAAGTTGCAACTTGCAAGTTGCAAGTTGCCGTTGCACATAGTTTGATGTGGCGGCATTGGTTGCCTGCGTCGACTCGAGTAAAAGTTTAACAAATTCAAGCCGAGTTTTACTTCTCACCTTACCCATCTCTCTCCCTATCTCTCTGTCTCTCTCTCTCTCTGAAGGTTCTTCTTCCCATGCTTAATTAGCGCTTGATATATGAAGCTGCAGCAGCAAATTGCCGGCTCGATCGGCATGTAAAATCGGCGCAAACTTTGAATTAGCATTTGCTGCCAGCAAATTGCGCCACAAACTTTGTGGCAAGTCAAATTTGCTGCCATCATAAATAAATATACCTGCCGAGAAATACACGGTATGTAAATATCTAGAATTAACATTGCATTAGCAGCTGCCATCGATGCGTCTGAGCTCTGCTTGCATCACTTTGTGCCACTGATATTTACCGTTATTTCTTAATTCTATTTGAGCCGAGAATATAAATTCTTAATTCTTTAGATTGCAACTCAACATCATTTTGATAAATTATCTCGTTAGCCGCCGTAATCGACGGCTGAGCTAACGCCACAGGCAGCGGCCGCAGGTGGTAAGCTGCAGCTGTCCAAGCATAGAGTGTGAGAAACTTATGCCAAATCACTCAAAAGTCTTTATTAAAGCTAAGCTTTTGTTATTTATTAATATGCCCAAAGCTGATGGTGTGGAGAGATGTTAAGAGACCTGGCAGAAGTCGACGGAGTAGACTAGGTGCTATAGGTGTAAGAGTATATTCAGTATAACATAAAGTACAGGGTATCTTCTTTGGGGTATTTTACTCACTGTGCACTGCAAATTGAATAAGTTTCTTCTAAGTTTGCTTCAAAATGTTATATCTTTTGATAGAAGTCAGTTAGGTTACGTAAAAAGCAAAGGCGCATACAGCACCGCTTCACTCACACACACTCTCTCTCTCTCTCTTTCTCTATCTCTCTCTCCCTCTCACTCTCCCCCTCTCACTCTCTAATCGTCTTAGCTGCAAACTTCTTTTGACTGAGCGCATTTCATAAACAAAATATTTGCTGAGAAATTCATTCGTGTGCAGCTGAGCGAGTGCGCTTAGAGAGATTGCAGATGCTGCTGCTGCTGACTGCAGTGCAGTAAAAATGCTATTAGGTTATATTCATTATGCTTATGAGCTCTATTAAAATTTACTTTTGAATGTCTTTTTTTTTATGTTTATTTCCTCTGTTAATGGCTTTATATATTTTTTCTCTCTTTGCAGGTCGGCAGCATTAAGATAAATATCAACAGGGCGGAAATGTGAGTACATAATGAAATAATTTAGCTAAATGTGATTCGCATACAAAATTCACACGCATGCAAATCATTCAAGTGTAAGAACACAAGAAGAAGAAGAAGAAGGAGAAGAAGAAGAAGAAGAACAGTCCAATGGAATAATTCCCAGTTTGTCGGCTATGAATCAAGTGCCTTTTTCGAGTGCTGCATAAAAATTGAATTAATTTTTTTTGTTCGTTTCCAACGCACCTTCATTATAGGCCATTTAGTTTGTATAATGAGCGACGCAGCAGATTTTGTCCAAGACGAAAGACTCAAGCAACGAACCTGTCGATCTGCTGGGAATTTAATTGCGCCCAATGATGAAAATTACATGTCTGCCACGCAATCTCCCTCTCTCTCTCTGTCTGCCTAACATGATTTATCTATGTCGTACATAGCCGAGTTATTTAGTTAGTTGTGCGTTCGTGTTCTTGTTGCTCTTGCTCTTGTTCTTGTTCTTCTTCTGGTTATTCATCTTTCTTATGGCATTTAACACGCAAAGCCTGCCGCTGCCAGCCACTGCTGGCTTCAGCCTCTGCTGCTGTTAACGAGCATTCATATTCATATACGGTTAATGTCTTTTTGTGTGTGCCCCGTACCCACTTCTCTTAGCCTGGCCTGGCCTAACCTGGGGGGCATTAAATTGTAGCAGTCCGCGTTCTTTAATGTTTTTTCTTTTCTGCTACATGCGGCGGCGCCTTAAAACATGTTTGTTTTGTTTTGTTTTTTTTTCTATTTTTTCATTTCTTTGCGTGTTGGCCATTTGCCTAGGTCACTGACCACAGACAAATTCACAACAGTTAAACAGCTGCCAACTTGGCCAGCTGCGGCTATCTTAGCCAGCAGCTCATCTGAGCTAATTTGCAAAATCTTTGCATCTGGCATTGATGCGTTGTCGGCCCGCAAATTCCAATGGAGCAAATACAACTTGATGCATTGATATCGACATTAAAAACTTAATGCAATACTGCACTCATTGGCAGAGCTAAAGTTCTTAACTTTCATTGTTTATTATATATAATGAATCGAAGCAGTAAAATTGCTAATATTTTACTTTATATTATAATGGGTTTTAAATTTTAAGTTAATTCTAATAGAGTCATCTTTTGGTTGAGCTTGAAACTTGCCATTCTAAATTTATTTTCCATTATTTAATTAATCTGTTTTTGCTCAAGCTTTCATATAACATATTTATCTGACCTATATTGATTTATATTTAGATATATTATTTAAATTGTGGTATGTATAATATTATATTAAATATAATATTTTATATACATAAATATATTAATTTATAATAATAACTACGATGCCATACAAATGTAAAAAATAACAATGAAAAAAATATGAAAATTTGGCAACAAAAACTTAAACGACATAAAAAGCAAACATTGGCAATACGCTCAAATCTTGATCTCAATAATTTGATAAAATTCTTTTATTCTTTTTTACATTTGTGAATACTTAAGGCACTGGCCACACAGTTCCTATAATCTTAATGCAATTTCTGAAAATATAATCAGGTTATTCCTTGCTTCTTTAATTCAATTTATAAGGATTTTACTTTTCTTACTAAGAGTAAGCGAGTATAAAAAGCAATACTTAAATATTAAACATATAAAAAAGTACATTAAGTAAATAATTTAATTTTGTTAAATATATCTAAATATATTCAGTAACAAAATGTTAATTATAAATATTGATAATTCAATCAATTTATTAGATATTTCACTTAGCAAATTGTTGGGACTCTCACACAATCCGTTTATGGACTTAAGCTCATTTCATTTTTGTTCCGCAATAATGCAGATATTCGAAGTTGATTTTAGTTATTCGTAATCCTAGCCACATTTAAAATGCTTTATGAATGTCTAACTAAGCTCCAATCAATTACACTAAAAGCTAAAGTCGATTGGAATTCACAAATCAACGAAAATATAATTTTTAATTGATCAATTCAAGCATGCAACCAAAGCAGAATAAATTATATTTATTTAAATGTATTAATAGACGAATGTCAATCAATTAATGATCAAATCATTTAAAATACATTTAATTAAAATTATATTTAAATTGATTATCTCAACTGTTTTTTCTCAGTTTAGTTATTGATTTCACTAATTAATATATATATTTGTTTTTATCTTATTTAATCAATCAATTCATAATTAAAGGCTTACAGTGAAATTTGAAAAATTCTTGTGTTGTTAAGCTATTTGCACAGGGCAAAGTTATTTAAGCCTGTAATTGCAAAAATGAAATTTATGCAAAAAATAGTTGAAGCATTTTCAATTGAACTCGCATTAGTTGCTCTCATTTATTATTATTAATTAGCATATCAAATTCCAGGTCGCAATCGGCTTTAATGCTGCATAAGCTCTTTTAATAATTTTCGCCGTTTTGTGGAAAGTGTGGAGTGTGGCGCTACAGCAATTGATAAATTAAATGTGATTAATTACAGCTGCCAGTTGACAACGACACCAAACAAAGCAACAACAATAATAAACAACATAAACAGCTTTCCAAATTAAGCCATTCGCTGAGTGGGCGCTTCTAATGAGCTGCTTGTTTTTTGTGGCATCCACAGTTATAGCTGCCGTTGTTGTTGTTCTTGTTGTTGATGTTTTTGCAACTGGCATTAACTGCATTTAGATAGCCACAACAAAAACAGTTTTGCATTGCATTTGTGAGTAAATGTTTTAATTTGTTTTGCGGCTGCATCGACTGGCAAAAAAACCCCACCACTTAAAGCAGCTCAAAAGCTAGAGCTGGAGTTGTAGCAGTTTTTATTTTTTTTTTTTTTGTGGTTTGGCTAAACTGCAAAAAGCATTTGAAATGCCATTGGCAAAAAAGTGAAAACTCAGCTCGGTTTGTAGTTGGTTGGATTGCTATATGTATTTTGTTGGAATTTTCGCATTTTATACATTAAAATTTACAACTGAAACTTGAGCTAAGAGCTGCCTAAAGAGATATACCCTGTACAGAGAGCAATTGAGTGAGTTTCACGTATATAAACTATTTGGCTTATGCAAGGGCTCAGCTCATGACAGAAGATAAGTTAGGTTTAAGCTGCTTTGCCCAAAACTAATGAGTGCTTGAAGCAGCACTGCTCTGAATATGGCAAAGGGAAGCAGGAGCTTTAAGACTTTTGAGTACTACGGTAGAGAGGCTCTTAATATGAGATGAAGCCGAGACACCTAATGCACACCTAATGAATAATAAAAACCACAATTGCTCAGCTTAAACTTTATTAATTATTATTATTATTATTTTTGATGTTATTATTATTATTATTATTAATATTATTATTTTTAATTTAATTATTATTATTATTAATATTATTATTTTTAATTTTATTATAATTACTATTGTTTTCATTTTTTTAAATCTTGAAATTTGCCTTAAGTGCCAAGATAGTTTTATTTTATTTTAATTTTTTTTTTATATTTCTTCATATGATAATTAACAATTATCATTGAAACAGCTTTCACACAAAAAAAATAAAAGGCCAAAAAAAAATTGTATAAGCCAAAAGGTTAGAAAAGGTGTTCGACTTTCTGAAATTTAATTTGCAGACCAAATATTTTGGCCAAATGAAAGGCATTAGCCAGAGCTGAAATAAATAAAAAAAGATTTTTGCCAAACGAAAGGCATAATCTAGAGTCAAAAAGAGAAAAGTTCAGTCAATGCTAAGATTTTGTAACACTTAACAGTTTTAAATGTCACTCAAATTAAATGAAAAAAGTCGCTCAAGTTTAATTTCATATTTATCTAATATCAAATGTTGGCAATTATTCAACTTGAGCAATTTGAAGTGGTCAGATCTAAACCCTTTTGCGGCATTCACTTGAGTGTAGGGTATGTGAAATGTTTATAAATTCCTCGTCATACAGCAGAATGGTATTTGCACAATTGCTGGCCTATCTTTAAGGGCCATCTGCAGGGCTGTTGCAATTTTGTTGGCATTCGCCACTCATAACTGGGCTCAGAGCTGGGGCCATAAAAATGTATGCGTGGCAGCATTTAAATAAAGTTTACATGCTTCACTAGCTGTGGTTTCTTCTACCTTATTGTGGGTGTATATATAAATATGTGTGCTTGTATGTGGGAGTGTGTGTGTGTGTGTGTGTGCCACACACTGTTTGCCACTCAATTTGCGTTCATGTTGAGGCACATTGCTCCTGCTGCTGCAGCAGCTGTGCACAGTCATTTGTTTGATGTGCCACACACACCACACACACACACACACACACACTCATACACACATGAATATTTATGAATAAATATTCGTTTATATGAATATAGATTCATATAGTTTACGCCAGTGAAAACTTTTTACATTAAAATGTTTGACAACAACTGAAAATTTCCAATGCCAACACAAAATCAAAATCAATGCAACAATTTTCAGTTCAGTTCAGTTCAGTTCAGTTTTTATATTATTTTGTTTGCCAACTTTTTGCTGGCGCAACAAATTAATTAACAGCTGCCACACACACACACACACACAACAGCTTGATTTATGTTAAATTAAGTTTTTTTTATCAGCAAATGTTATTGGAATACTTTTGCTTACCTTTGTGCTGGCCAGCTGCTCGCATTTAATGGCTCGTGTTATTATGCAAGCAATTACTTAAGAGGGAGAGGTGGAGTGTGAGAGAGAGGTGGAGAGAGAAGAGAGAGATGGAATAAAACTGCTTTTGGGGTGTGAACGTCACGAGCGCGCGTATTGCATTTGGATTGCATTTGCGCTCCAAAACTTGTATCTCTCAGATCATGCAACATTCACGGCATGCAAAACAAACAGACAACAACAACAACAACAACAATTGCAACTAACGCATAAAAGTCGCCGTGGCAGCAACTGGACACAAAACATTTTTGGCGTTGGCTGGTTTTGTTTGGTAACAAACATTGGTCGATAAAAACAAAGCTGCCAGCGAGCCATGACTGGCAAATACTTGCACCAAAAAGGGAAGGAGGGGGAGAGGGAGAGAAGTGGCAGAAAAACTAAAGTGAAATTAACTAAAATATATAAATTAAATTGCGAAAAATTACTCAAGAGCTATAGAAGACTTATGTATTAATAATATTTATGATAAATATAAATAAATATAAAATATAATATAAAATAAATAAATATAATATAATAACCTTAATCCAACTAAAACTAAAATAATAATTAAATACATAAACAGTCACAAGCCGCATTTGCTGTCTGAGTCTACCCTACCTTTACCTACGACCGGGTATATATGCATGATAAATTGCCTTGGCGATTCCACACATTCACATTCGCATTCACCGTTCTATCGCACTGTCTGCCCTGTCTGGTTCCCTGGGCGCTAACTGTTGTTGCGCTCTATCCAATCGGCGAAGGCCTTCAAAGCGCACATTATAAATTGGGCGCAGTTCGCAGGGGGCGCATTCTTCTAGCCACAGCCGCAACCGCCGAAGTTGCAAATCGAAAACCAAAAGTCGAGAAAATGTTATAAATATCAATGGGAGCTGAAGCTGCAGTTGGCCAGGAAAACGCTCGAACTGGGCTTGGTTCGTGGCATGAATTGCAAAATTTGTAACTGAAACGCGAAACGGTGAAGTCCACATAAAGAGACAGAGAGGAGAGTTAAATAAAGAGAGAGAGAGAGAGAGAGGCAACTATTCCAATCAATTGACGTCCAAGTCGAAACTGAAGTCGAGGAGCAATCAACGTACGCCACAAAGGAGCGCACAGAGTTAACCAAGCCAACTGGTCAAACTGGTTGACACAGTTGGCCAATGGACAAGCGGGCAGTGGGGTACGCGGGGGCAGAGTGGCAGTGGCCGGCCAGCAGCTAAGCTGCACAGCTCTAGCAAAAAGTAGTTTATAAAGCACAGAAAAAAAATTTCATTCTATTTTTTTTTTTTTTGTTTTTGCTTTGTTCATAATGCAAAACTGATGAGCGATGCCTGGGAGCAGGGGCCAGGGCTTGAGGAGGGGGCCTTAAAAGCAGCGAAAATAAAACAAAAGTCACGGCAATGGCAGATTCTCAGGTAGCTGCGAAGCTGAGAAAGTGAGAAAAAAATCTGAGCTAGAAAAAGTGAGAGAGAGAGAGAGAGAGAGCGCGACAGATAGAGGTGGAGATGGAGAGTGACCTGTGACATTTGAACTGCTAATTTTCACTCTCTTTGACGCGTCGTCGTCGCTGACGTTGTTGCAACTGTTCTTCATTCATTTGAAACGGACCATCAAAGCGAATCTGTTTGCCAAAGTTGGCAGCCAAGTTCTTTGCCGCTTGCCTGCAAAGTTGGCTGCACTTTCTGCACACACCTTTTGGCATCATTTGTATGCGTTGCATTTTAAGTGCTTGGTCATGGACACGCTCCAAGGCAAACGCCCCATCTTGCTGGCTTTGCCTACTTTACTTTATGTACCTTCGCTGCCGAGCGCTAATTGACAATTTGCCAAAAGGCAACACGGCGCAGAGATCTTGTGCGCTTGGCTGCCATTGAATACCCTAGACAAGGTGTGCCATATAAAGTAATGAGTGGCTCAAGAGAATGTCTTCATTTGGTTTTGTTTTTGGGTGAATTACAATTTGCATTTATATAACCCAGTAAATTCTTAATGAATTCTCATATATCAGCATCAAAAGTTTAACCTGAGTATCATTGCTGCAGCTGGTTGATATTAAATTAAAGAATTATTGAAGAATATATATTGGGTCAAGTAAACAGCACACGGAGTGCATTACATCAAGAGATTTTACTTCTTGGCTGATTTCGTTCATTTCGCTACGTTTTCTCCCCATTCCGTATGTTGCTTCATTGTTTCGTTCTCACAACGTTTCAGCTTGATCAGCTATGCCGGCGCTCGTAACTAGATCAGTAAGCAGCTGAATATCGTACGATGCAGACGTTCGTACACTGACAGCCTCGGACTCCAAAAATATAAGGAAATATATATATTTATTTTTTATGTAATTTCTAATCATTTATTTATAGCTTTTTATAATTTTTGTATTTTTATATATTTATAAATAATATATAAAATACAAAAATTATAAATAAATGATAAAACAGTACATAAAAAAAATAAATATATATATTTAATCTAATAAATAATAAAAATAATAATAATATATAATAATAAATATAATAAATACTATTTTTTTTAATATTAATTATATTTATTATTATCATTTATTATATTTTATTATTTATTATACTATATATTATTATTATTATTTATTAGATATATATATGTATAATTTATTTATATATTTTATATATCTATTTATATATTCAAAGCATGAACATATATTTCAATTATTTATCTAGCTAAGAATTTTAGATATCTTAAACATTTCTAATAAAAAATATTCTTAATTTATTTCAAGAGATTTGGGCTTAGGGCACTCTAAATATAAGCAACTTCTGAGCGTTCTGCCAGCTGTCTAGACATAGATTTTTTATTACTTTTACACATTCTATACTCTTGCAATAAATAAAAATCATTTTCCTTGCTACATTTCTGCAACAAAGTAACAAAACAGAAAGCAGAGTTTAGAAATGTAATAAATTTAATTTAATATAAATTGATAGAATATTGGAATTTGTTCTCATGATTGAGACTGGACACTGAATGTTCAGCAACAAAATTTAATGTTCTACAAAATATTTTGAAAACAATTTGAAGCTTTATAAATTTTGATATAGATTTAGATATATTTTTGTCACAAAAGTATGCAAAATTTTGAAAATAAAAAAAATATATATATATATATTTTTTTTTATGCTATATAAATATTTACCTAGAACCTCACAACGTACAAGCGTCTCCAAGGACAGAAACTGCGAGCTAGAAATTTGCTTTCTATGTAAACAAAAATGAAAATTAGTTTCATATTTTCGCCAACTTGACATAATTTTAATTTTACTTCCCATCTTTTGCTGCTGCTGCTCCTGCTTCTTCTGCTGTATTTACTGTGCCACTTCAGCCGTGGTCTGCTGCACATTTAGTATTCACTTTTAGTGTTTCTTTTTTACGCTGTTTGGCAAAAAAGAAAATTGTCCAGCTGTGACGCGTCTAATTGGCCAGCAAAGTGCTGGCCACTAATAAATATCATCATAAATTTGGCTTACTTTAAGTAGATTACATTAGGTAGAGTATTGCTATTATTATTATTATTATTATTGCTATGAGCTCGAATTGGCGCTTGGTCAGCTGCAAGGCTGCGGGCCATAAATTGGCTGACAGCCAACTTTCAACGGGCTTAGCCGCGACAAAGGCGTCCAAATGTTGCGCATAGAGTGAATGAGGTTGCAGCTTATAAAAAGTTTAATAAATCTAAAAAAAATTATAAAAATATTTAGAATTTTAAAATTAATAGTAAAATAATATTAAAATATATTGAAATGAAATTTCTATAAGTTTAAGACATCTAAATAACATTCTAATACAATTGGAAATTTAAATTTAATAGTAAAATAATATTAGAATATATTGGATAAAAATCTATATATTTACCTGTTTTAAAATTCTAAAAAAAAATTAATTAATATTTTAAATTAATTGTAGAAAAATATTAGAATATATTGAGATGAATTTCCTATAAGTTTTTCCTAAGATCTATGTATTGACAATCTAGAGTCCAATGAAAGTTAAACTCTGGAGCTCTTTAAAGACTTTTTATTACTGATTTCATTGACTGACTTACTTTCTTATTGGCTCATTTGCAGATTTATTGTGCACTCACTTCATTCATTCTCATTGAGTTTGAACATTCGAAACATTCGAACTTTTTGCTGCCTTTTACCTTTCTCTTTGGCTCATGTGCGAAAATGTTTTTGATTTTTATGTTAAGTTCTGTTGCCACTCTCGGCAGTTGTCTGGCTTTTATTTTGGTTACTTCAGTGGAAACCCATACGGAATTTATCGATTAACCCACGTACGTGGCGCACGGATAACTGAATGTTCATACACGAGCTGAGTAATTGCTAAATAAATGCGAAAGCCCGATGCACTCAATGAACAGATTCAGTTATTCAGTTGCACATATGAGAGACTTATACGAGCCGGGCCAAGAGCTTGGGGGCGACTGACGGCTCGCTCCTTCTCTGTATGAATGAGTTGATTCAAAAGCATTCGCATGCACATTGCCATGCACTTCAAATGCCAAAAGGCAACCAAATACCTGAGCAGCAGCTGGGAAGCTGGGAGCAGCAGCCCATGCAGCGTGCAGCGTACCTGTGCCCCTTTGACTTTTGGGGCGGGGCCGTTGTCGGCGGGCTCTGCCGATGCCATTAATACAAATGCGTCACATTCGCTCCAAGCGCTTTGACATGCTCCCAGCTCCATACATATGCATGCAGCTCAGCCAGCCAGCCAGCCAGCCAGCCAGCCTGTTGGGTGGGTGATTATGTCTGAAGTGGATTGTGGAAAAGCGCACAAAGAGTTCAACTTGAACGGCAGAAGGACAAATGCTCGGTGCATTAATTAAATGCAAAATTGTGCCCTCTTATGCTTGCTCAAATGTATGTATATATATATATGTGGGCAATGTATTTGGCATTAATAACGTGACTCTAACTGACTCAGCTGCTCCTTACGGAAGCACTTCCCGGGCACAAGTAGACCATAATATAATAAGCATTTAATCCTTTCCTCAGCAATTTTCAATGGACTCCGCTTAATACCATAAAGCAACAGTTTTTTGTTTCTAGCAGATGAAAGATAAGATAATTCGAGAAGAGACAAATGACTTGAGCTCTTGTAATACAAGCAGCGCTCTGTCCTCTACTCGAAAGATATTTTTGACTTGACTGGCATTAATAGAAAATATAGAGCATTTGCATTCGCATATTGTTGAGCACACTTAAGCTTATTTACAAACTGTTTTAAACCATATCAACTTGCTCTCTTGTCTATAGTCTCGTTGCTTTGCCGCAATTTCAGCTTTCAGCTTTGGCCATTGTCTCGCTTGTTATTTTAGTTGTTGTCTCATTGGAAAATGCATTTTCCGTTTTCCATTTTCCATTTGCCGAGGCAGTTGCGTGAAATATGCTTTTAGCTTTTCATTTACAGGCAAACAAATGCGGCAAATGCAACGCATGTTATCCCCATGAAAATATATATCTATGAAGCACGAATGTGTGTTCTCGGTTGCTGTTGTTGCTGTTGTTGTCGTGGCGCAAATCAGCTTATTGCAGATTTACAGTCTTCGGTTTTGGGTTATGGCCATTCAGTTATGGTTATGATAGAGAGTTGTAGAGTGAGTGTGTGTGTGAGAGGGGGGGGGGAAGCAGAAAATTTGCTTGAGCATTTAATTTCTGCTGGTTTTGTTGCTAGCTCCCATTTCGGTTAGCCAAATATTTATATTTGCCTCTAAATTGCAGTAGATGGGAGTGGGGGAGGAGGGGCGTGGCATGGTGCTGAGGGGATTATGTATGCAGTTGCTTTATAGAATATCTCGATAAATCGAACATCGTCATATTTTCCATTCAATTTTGAGTCTGAAGAAACAAAGACTGTGCCAAGGCTGTGGGTGGCAGCACTGGGCGAGGGGAGGTGGGACAGAATATTGGGCATTGACAACTTGCGCCGGAGGTGCAGGAGAAGGAAATTGCAGCAACTGGAAAATTTTCATATTCATGGGCTGCTCTTGCATGGCAAAGGCGAAATTCGCATACAAATTGTTTATTTCCACATTGAAGCTCAAGGAAAAAGGCAACGAAGGAGCAGAGAGGTAGGGTGGTGGGGAGAGAGGGGAGACGGAGATTGTTGTGGGTGTGTATGGAGTAAGCGGATAGCTTGGTTGCTGGTTGATGCCGCTGCTGCTGCATCTGCATAAGCTGTGACGACTCAATTTCGGAGAATGTGTGTGGCGAGAGTGGAGAGTGGCGAGTGAAGCCAGCGCCAAATTGAGACAATATTTGCGCACACGTTACACATACGCCACGTTGCACGCGCGCTATGTGTGTGTGCCTGACTGTCTGTGTGTGTGTGGAGCAGCTATAAACGAACTTTTTGCATGTTATTGGCTTAGGGGTAGTCTGTGTGTGTGTGTATGTGTGTGTGTGTGTAAAATGAAACCACGTAACAAAATGATTGCATTTGCCAAAAACACAAAACGCGAACGAATTTGGCACACACACCAATGCACAAATTGTTGGGCGTTGACATCGTGTGTGTGTGTAATGTTTGCTGTGTGTGTGATTGGTTGCTCTGCATATTTGCTCAAAGATGACTCATTTGCTGTGACAACGCGTAAAACTCTAATGAGTTTTTGGGCCCAGAGACAAAACCTCAAGCGTCGCCCTCACCTCACTTGCCCTTTGACCTATGGCATGCCAATGGGTATATGTGCTTTAAATATTGTCAGTTGTTGCGCTCATTTGTTTATAAAGTGAACGGGGAATGAACTAGTCAGGCAAGCCCTGACACTGAGCTCTGAGCTGAGGTGTATATTGAAATCATGCATAAGGCAACGACAGCTCGTGGCTTGGCTTTATCGACGACGAAATATATATATATTTATTTTTTTGTCTGACTGGCCTTTATATGCCTTTAAAAAAATGAAATTCAATAATTTATTATACAAATTATTATTAATATTATCACTTGTCTTTTACCTATTCTAATTCCATTAAAAATTGTGAATAATTATACCCTGAATCCATTGAAAATGGAAATTTCGGGGTATAATGTTTTTGTTTTTATAATCTTTTTATTGGTTGAGAGCAAGAAATGAGTCGAAGGAGATGAATATATAATATTTATTTATATATATATATATATATATATATATATATATATATATATATATATATATATATATATATATATATATATAAATAAATATTAAATATAATTAATAAATATTAATATATATTTATATATACTAATATATATTTACATATTTTTATATATATATACTATGCAACCTCTTTCGTGCTACATCTTAAATTAAATTTAATCTCAGCTGCTTCTTATCTTGACAGACTCTTAAATCAATTTCTGACATACTTAAATAATTTACATTTTTTTAGACACATTCTCTAAACACTCTCTACATAACTTACTTATGCAAATTTTTATAGACTAAACTTTTTCCATTAATTTCATAACTCATCAGCTCAACTTTGAACCTCTTCACTATTTTCACTTTGACATTAATTAATTTAATCAATCAATTTTTATTGAAGATCACATTAATTGGCTGGTTTTCATCAGCGCGAGTCTATTATGTATATAATATCCTGCAGCTGGATCATGTCCCTTCATGCATATTGATTGAAGTCTCGTCGTGTTTGAACAACTGCGAACGTGGCACATTGCGACGCATCGAAACTCATATTGACACTTTAATGAGTCGCATTTACATTAATGGCAACACGCACACACCCACACACACACACCCACACACGCAGCGAGCTGCTTGGATGAGTCGGAATCTGCTTTATATTCAGCATTCGCGTATCTATGGCACTGTGCGGCTTGCCTTTTGTCTTGAATTCTTATGTTGTCCTTGTTGTAGCGGCCGCTGTCGTTGCTTCGGCTGCTTCTGCTGCTTCTGCTGTTGCTGTTTGCCAGCATCATTATTCGCGCCATTATTCCTGGGAAAGTTATCTCGCAGCGTGACTTAAAAGTTAAGCGTATTCATTATGTCCTTTGTGGACGCTTTGCCGCGTTGTACAAGCGCAAACACCTTGCCCTGCGTGCCGCTTGCCGCTTGCCACATGCCACAGTTGCAGGTTTCTTTTGTGCTGCCGTTGTCAGCCTGTTGCCGCGCCTTTGTTTTTATTTACTTTTGCAATTTGTTTCGACTCAAGAGTTGTGGCAAACAATAAAAATCCAGCCTACGGGTCTCTCTCTCTCTTCCTCTCTCTCTCTCACTCTCTTCTGATTGTTGCATATATCCCAAACAGCGCCACTGGCGCCCCTATCGCTGCCACACTTGTATCCTTTTGACTCTCTCTCCCTCTCCCTCTCCCTCTCTCTCTCTCTTTCTCTCTGTCACTCTGCACTTAATGCTGATTAAGCTGCTGTCAGCGCCCTGCTTAATGTTGATTGCTTGCGCGCTGGGCTGAGCCGCATAAAGTAAATTTAAGCTGCTCTTGCCACACCTTAATGCTGCGCAGCTGTCCTGCACCTTCAGCTTGGTTGCAAGCGCAGCTTAAGCAGCCCAAAGCAGGCCCGCTACCGGGTAGCAGCCACAGCTGCTGACTTGAGCTCTCATAAATAGCTCGACATTAGCTTGACGAACTTTCAACAACTGTCAATGCTGATTACCAGCAGCAGCAGTTACACAAGTAGCATCAGTTGCACTGTCAACTGGGCTACACTTCACACACTCCCACACACATATCTCACACACACACACACACTTAAGTCGCAGCCACTCGCATTAATAACGAGTGAAAGAGTTTCAGTTGCTTCGCTCACAAAAGTATGCTAGATGTAACTTATGACTCTGACAGTCACACACACACACCCACACACACACTTGCACACCCATAAAGTTCTACCAATGTGGTTGCTATCTTTACTGTTTTCGCAATTCATATGCCAGCTGTGCGCTTATTTATGCCAGCAAGTAAGCAAGTTTCTGTGTTATCAAGTCCTACCTACCTCTTGCCCAATGGCTGCCGAAGGGTATATTAAATTTTCTTGGAATTTTAAGTACCGCTCAGCATAGTTACATAAAACAGGCAATCAGTTTCCTAACTCAACTCAACTCAACTGCCTCAACTTTGTTTGAACTCTCAAGTTCACCTTCAGCGTAATATAATTTGTCTTTCAAATGTATTTTGTTACAAATTAAGTGAAATATCCCTAAATATTTTAAATTAGCTTGGGATAAATGATAAAATATTCGTTTTAATCATTTCTTTCGGCTTTGATTTTATTTTCTACACTTTTATGAGCAAGCGAAAAACCAATAATAAATATTTAAATTGTAAAAATATTTTTTTGTTATTTTCTAAGCATAATATATTTTTTTGTCTTTATTTTATTTATAAAATGTTCAAATAAATAAAAATTTTAAGATCAGCTTTAAGCATTTTCTTGTATATTTCACTAAGTAAATAAAAAAATATATATATATTAATTTGGTTTAATTTTTTAATTTTTAAAATCAAGAGCAACATAACTTGTACTTGAAATGAATTTTTTATTTTCATAAGTTTCATTTTAAAATATTATTTTATTATTATTTTCTTTGAAAATTATTTTTAAAAATTTGTATTTATATTTCATTTTAAAATTTTGTATTTATATTTAATTTTAAATATATATTTATATTTAAATATCCAATATATATACATATTTTTTATTGATAGTCATTTTTTGTATTATAATATTTTTCAAATATTTTTGTTTGATATTATTTGTATTTTCTTTTTATTTTTATTTTTTTTTTCTTGGTTTTTTTTTTTTTAATTTTTACAATTATATTTATATTTAATTACATTAAGATATACGATTATATTTTTATATTACAGGGCATCTGTTAGTCGAACTGGCTTGCATTATTATGCATATTTAGTCGCAGTGGATCTGGCAAAAGTTAATTTTCTAGTTAAGCCACTTGACAGACGACGATAAAAGTTGTAAAATTTCGTAGGCTGCAGTCTAATTTATGATAAAAGTTTTTGGGAATTTTAAAACCAAGTTTCTGTTTCAATTTCAATTTCAATTTCTAGTTGCTCTCTGTTTATGTTTGTGCTAAGCCTTAGATGTGAATGTTACTCATTAGCAGCCAGTCAGTTAGTTATTCGATCTGCTGTCTGTTGTCGGAGTGAATGCCGCTAATTAGATGTTGCTCAGACTTCGACTCGTATCAATGTCGGAACGAATTTACTAACTCGATTTTTGCTCTTCTCTTTGCAGCTTCAATATGTGTGCTCTAGGGACTGATTGTGAACCAGATAATTGCTGTTATTCCGTTAAAAGGTAAGTGAGATTCGTAATTCGTCAACTTTGGCTGCCAGCTGCCATTTTCAGCGTTAACTAAGTGGATTACATTGCGCATACGCCCCGTTGTGTGTGTGAGTGTGTGTCCTGTTGCTGCCTCCATTCCCATGACCATTATTGATAATGGCTGCCATTGTTTCAGCTGTCATTGAAGCTGCTGTTGTTCCACTTTTGCTTGACAGACACACGTATATCTCGTTGCTCCGGCAGCAGCAGCAGCAGCAGCAGCAACAGCTTAAATCGCATTTGTCGCTCTGTCTCTGCATAGTTTGCTGTGTTCTGATACCCAGCAAGGAGTAAGTTCAGAGGCTGTGTTATTTAGGAATATATTCTGCTCTGCTCTAAGAGATAATTCTGCTAAAAAACATATAATAATTCTTGATGAAAGGCAAATATTTTACACATGCAGCTTAGGGTATATATAAGCCTAGACCACCCCTTGCTCTGTTGTGAATCATTAGCAAAGCTGATAGCACTTATTGTCAGCATGTGCATTGAAATGCTTTCAATTAATCGATGGCTGCCCTAAACTCTTTCACATACTCTAACACTGTAACAGATACATATATCTGTTATATATATATATATATATATATATATAGATATATGACTTAGCCTTTCGAATTTAGTTTGGGGACGTCTTGAGTGACTGCACAGTCAATTTATTTAAATCGCTTTGCAGTTCATAGAGATTAATGTGGCACTTTAAGCCCCTCGCCCTGGGCGATAAGTCATAGAGAGCGCTGTATAAATTTGCCATAAAGCTGCTAACGCCATTAAGCTGGCATTAACATAATAAGCATAGGAACTATAAATTAAATAAATTCAATGCGTGACCCATATAAGTGTGAGTCGTAACTCTGTGTAGGAGTTGAGTTAAGAAGATAGCCACACACACATACACACACACACACACGATGGCAACACATTTCCGGCAGCCATTGTTCTGTTGATTAAGCGTTGCCATATGTTGCGAGCGCCTTTGCTGTCGCAAGACTTAATTGCAAACAATGCAACGCAGCGTGTCAGCCACAAAGCGAGACAACTCGTGTCTAGCTGAGTTTGACTAGTGTAAGCTTCTCCCTGCCACTGCCGCTGCCACAGCTGCTGTTGCTTCTGGTTTGTTCTTTGATCTATGCCCGCTGGCAATGTTTATCATTTGAGATTTAACAAAGCGCACGGCTGCATTTCAATTAACTTGAGGGCTCAGCACAAGTTAAACAGATGCCAGCTCTGTTACTCTGTTACATGCTCAGCACTCGGCACTCGGCACTCGGCACTCGGCACTCGGCACTGGCCACTGAGATTCTCATTTTGCTGGTCATGCAGCATACTTTTCGTGTAGCATACTTTTCGGCGCTGCTGTTTGAGTCAACTTGCCGCAAGGCTTAACTAAACTAAAAATGTAGTTTCATTTTAGAGCTCAATCCTGGGCAATTTATTGCACAAAAGTTTAAGAGATTCTCGTTGCGTTTCTGCTTTCTTCCTCTTTCTCCGCTTACTCTCTCTTTTTTTTTTTTTTTAACATGCCTCTCGAATTGTCGCACATTAATTGCCAGCGCCGTCGTCGTCGTCGCTTATTGATTTTTGTGTCGCACGGCAAAGTTTGGGGCTACAGTTTTTCTTGCCGCTCGTCGGCCACGTAGCTGAGCACAATTAAATGGAAAATGTCAGCCAACTGACAGTGGCAAATAAATTCCGCGATACGCGCCAATTGCCACAAGCCACTAATGAAGTGTTCAGCTAGCCGAATTCTTAAAGCTTTCATTTAGACTTTTTTTTTTTTTGGGTTTTTAATGTGGCTTCCGGCAGCTGCTTGACTCTGCCTTGATTTGCATTTAAATTTAAATACATACTATATATATGTGTATATGTATGTATGTGTGTACTAAGTGTACTGTGTTGCGCCATAATATATGGCTGCTTGGGGCCAGCCTCTGCTGCGCTGAGTCTTGTCTATTGCTACCCACTCGCAACTCTAAGCAGAGCTATAAATTTTGCATTGCGTATAAGTAGCCTGTGCGTCGTTGCTGGAAAGTATTTATGATGTATATATATAAGTATGAAGTATATATATATATATATATATATATATATATATGAATGTATGTAGACATTCGCTCCATGTGACTGGCAAACATTAAACATAAATTCTTATTTGTCTTCATTTTTTTCTTTTTTTGAATGTGCTGATAATGGCAGCAGTTAAGCTGTCTCTGCCTGCTATAACTATTAAATATACATGACAAGTTTTTAATCTACTTATGCATTCTATTTAAGCAGTTTGAGTAAATGTGATTCAGATTGTGCACACAAATGTTGCTCAACTAATAAATAAACGGCAATAGAGCTGCAACAGCAAGACGCAACTTTAAGACTGAGCTGAGAGTTATAGAGCGCAAACTGAATTCTAATAAATAAATAAATGAGTTAAAGATGGAGAAGCAATTGAAGTAGTAGAAGAAATAGAATTAGCACTTAGTTGATAAAGAGAGACAGCAATACCCAAGCGCAGGAATGAAACAAAATGAGCAATGGACTTTGAGTTGAGCTGCACCTAATTAGATCGATTGCATATAAAAGGCAGGCGAAGAAACAGCTCAAGAGTATTTTATTGACTTGGTGATACACTGAAACCTGCAGAGAGCGGCTATTCCAAGCATCGCTTCTCTTAATATTTAGCATGCGTAACTTGACATTGGGTTTTTGTTTCTATAAATACTTTTAGAGCATCAAAGTTACACACAGAAGAGTATCAAACGCTTAAAATTGTTTTCAATTTCTGTGCTTAAACACACACTAAACAAAAGCAAATAGAATTATGTTAAAATAAAATAAAAGTATGCAAATGAAGTTGCAGTTAAAATAAAAACAAAAATAAATGTAATTTTGAAGATTTGCGTATTTTTTTTTATTCAAAATAAATGCACATAAATTAAATAAATAATTTTTAAGACTTCTGTATCTTTTACTTAAAATTTACTCAATAATTTTTCAAATTTGTGTGACTTTTATGAAAAGAAAAAATTATTTGCATTAATTCAATAATTTTTTAAATTTGTGTAACTTTTATTAAAAAAAAAACAAACATTTTTTTTTGTTGATTAACTTAATAATTTTTATTTTTTTTGTAATTTATGTATATTATTTAAAATAAATAAATAGAATTTATTATAATTTTTAAAATTATTTAATGGTAAATATAGCAATGAATAAAAATATTATGATGAAAATAAGAACACCAAGTGAGCACAAAAAAAAAACTAATTTTTGAAGATGTCTATAATTTTTATTTTAAATAAATAATTATAAATTAAATAAAAAATAAAAAAAATTAATATAAATAAAAAAATGCCTCTATGAAGCAAAAACAACAAAAACCATTCAAGATGCAATCAAGTGTGATCAGCTTGAGCTCAGTTTTGTCCAAGTTAAGAGACCTTCGTTGCAAAGAAACTCAAATTCGAAGCGACAACTTTCATTTGTGTTGCAATTTAATGTAAATTTCAATATTTGAAGGGAACCAACGACAACAATAAAAAGAATGTAAAATTAAAAGCAATTGCAGAATTTGCACTCATGACAGCTGCTGTGTCAGATTTATGAACATGGCATTGGGAGAAGCCTGTGCACAGGTTTAATTTAACAAATTCTCAGCTCTGCGCTGCTTGTTTGTAGTTCCTGTTATATTTAGAGTTTTGTCACGCCGCTGGCACATTTTTAATTTGTTCAGCATGTTGCACGTCTAGTTGGCGAGACGCCCTCAGAGTGGGTGAGAGAGTGAGAGCGAGAGAGGGTGCCCCCCCTCCCCCCACATATATGGACTTGCAAGTGTTTTGCGACTGGTTTCTATGCACAATTCTATGCAAACAAGCAGCCAGCAGAGAGAACACAATTGTTGCCGTTTAAACTCAATTGCATTGCTGTGTCTGCGAGCACAATGGATGAGGGCGGCTGATAGTTGGAGCAGTGGCTTGGGGTCGCCTCGAACTGCTCTCGTACTCCTTGTTGATATTGTTTGGCTGGCTGGCTGGCTGGATGGCTGGCTGGTTGTTGGTATTTCTTTTGTTGTCCGCTCGCAGCAGTTTTTCCTTGTTGCATGTCCAACAAAAGTGGAATAAAGTTTCGTACGTTCTCTGGCTGCTGCTCCTCTTGTTGTTGTTGCATCGTGTACTTGTGCTTGTTCTTCCTGTGCTCATCTTGCATTGCTGCGGCTGCTGTTTCCGCCGCCTTGGCCCCATTTCCTGTTACGTTCAATCAATAAAATTTATATATTTATATGCAGCCGCTGCACACGCTGTGCACGCCGTAATATTTCAGCTTTAAGACCACATTAATTGTCACTAAGCATTCGCGGAGCTGCTGTTCGAGCTAAAAGCTCAAATTAATTTGCTGCAAAGTATTTGGCATGTCCCAAAACACAGACGCACACACGCGCACACACACCTTACACCTTTGGCATTTAATAGACTGTGGCACTGAGCACTCAAGTTGCGGCAACTAAAAAACTGTGAGTGTGTGTGTGGATGTGTGTGTGTGAGTCGCCTGCACATGCTCCTTTGGGGCTCGCACTTGCACTCAGGCGGTGCAGAGCTCTTGCCACGTATTACGTGGTGCTCCGCCTGCTCCGACTTTTTCTCTCGCTCTCAACTAATGCGCTTTTAATGCAGTAAAATGCTGTCTGCAGGTGTTATTATTACACTCATTGTTGTTATTGCCAGTGTTGTTGTCGACACTAATATCATTTGGAATTTTCCCTTATTGTGTCTAGACCGGAATCGCATTTCCGGCACGCAAACCTGCCAGACGAATTTTATTGCATTTCATGTTTGCTCGCTTGTTGTTGCCATAAACATTCCCATCCCTCACATGTGCCTTTATGAGCTGACAAATTAGCCAAAACTTGTACGAAATTAAATTCAACATGCGTCACACTACCCGCAAAGTTTATGCCAAATTAATTGTCTGTCGACAGTGTAAGCCTTAACACACAATCCAGTTATTGTCACTCGACATTTGAATATTAATCCAGAAAAGGTGTGTCAGCCACGAGTCGAGCAAAGCAAATGAGTTATTTATTATTGGAATGCTGATGGATAAACTGAAAATCTGTGAGCAGATATCGATAGTCCGATTGAATACTCTCCCAAAGAGGTATTTATTGCTTTAACAATAATGATAAAGGGTTTTGTTGCATTGGCATCTATCTAGATATCCGTCTTTTCTCTGATCTCCTGATATTTCAGTACAGATACATATGAAGGAATATGTAAAGGTTTGTATACAGGTAAGTATGGCATGGATAAACGTATGTATGTACGTATATATATATATATATGAATATGGTGTAAGATCTACACAATTTCAACACAAATCTGGCCGAAATACCAGGCGAGCAGAAGTCAGCAACATTCATCTATGCCTTTGCCATACCAGTTGTTTATACTTTCATATTCTTGCATATATCATGTGTGGCTCAATGAGAAAACATCCAAAATCTGCACTCAAATACTACCTGAGCAGAAATCAGCAGTAATAAAACGAAGAAAATAAACATTTCTCAGTGAGCAAAATAAAATAAAATATATTTGCTCATTTTGCTTGCTGCTGACTTCTGTGCGCCTGGTATTGAGTGCAGATTTTCGTTAAAATCTAGTAGAGTTTTACCCTATATGCACACATACATACGTGCATAAATACATACATACGTACGTACATATATATCTTCATACTCACCTTCATACTCACCTTCATACATACCTTCATACATACCTTCATCCAATCGTACCTTTGCTCGCTTGCATACGTCATTTTTAATTACTCAAATCTACCAGGAGAGCCGAAGTGAGCAGCAACTGAGCAGAGAACGTAGAATGGAATTATTTTAATATTTCACTTGCTCAATCTTCTTGCTGCTGACTTCTGTGCGCCTGGTACTTCAGCTAGATTTTTGTTAAAATTGTGTAGATCTTGCACCATATTCATACATATAAACATACATACATACGTATTTACATACGTACGTACATATATATCTTCATACTCACCTGCATACTTACCTTCATACATACCTTCATCCATTCGTACCTTTGCTCGCTTGCATACGTGATATATAATTACTCAGAACTACCAGGAGAGCCGAAGCGAGCAGCAACTGAGCAGAGAACATAAAATGGAATTATTTTAATATTTCACTTGCTCAATCTTCTTGCTGCTGACTTCTGTGCGCCTGGTACTTCAGCTAGATTTTTGTTAAAATTGTGTAGATCTTGCACCATATTCATACATATAAACATACATACATACGTATTTACATACGTACGTACATATATATCTTCATACTCACCTGCATACTTACCTGCATACTTACCTTCATACATACCTTCATACATACCTTCATCCAATCGTACCTTTGCTCGCTTGCATACGTGATATATAATTACTAAGAACTACCAGGAGAGCCGAAGCGAGCAGCAACTGAGCAGAGAACATGATTGGAATTATTTTAATATTTCACTTGCTCATTTTGCTTACTGCTGACTTCTGTGCGCCTGGTACTTCAGCTAGATTTTTGTTAAAATTGTGTAGATCTTGCACCATATTCATACATACAAACTAACATACATACGTATTTACATACGTACGTACATATATATCTTCATACTCTCATTTATACTCACCTTCATACATACCTTCATCCAATCGTACCTTTGCTCGCTTGCATACGTGATATATAATTACTAAGAACTACCAGGAGAGCCGAAGCGAGCAGCAACTGAGCAGAGAACATAAAATGGAATTATTTTAATATTTCACTTGCTCAATCTTCTTGCTGCTGACTTCTGTGCGCCTGGTACTTCAGCTAGATTTTTGTTAAAATTGTGTAGATCTTGCACCATATTCATACATACAAACTAACATACATACGTATTTACATACGTACGTACATATATATCTTCATACTCTCATTTATACTCACCTTCATACATACCTTCATCCAATCGTACCTTTGCTCGCTTGCATACGTGATATATAATTACTAAGAACTACCAGGAGAGCCGAAGCGAGCAGCAACTGAGCAGAGAACATAAAATGGAATTATTTTAATATTTCACTTGCTCAATCTTCTTGCTGCTGACTTCTGTGCGCCTGGTACTTCAGCTAGATTTTTGTTAAAATTGTGTAGATCTTGCACCATATTCATACATACAAACTAACATACATACGTATTTACATACGTACGTACATATATATCTTCATACTCTCATTTATACTCACCTTCATACATACCTTCATCCAATCGTACCTTTGCTCGCTTGCATACGTCATTTTTAATTACTCAAAACTACCAGGAGAGCCGAAGCGAGCAGCAACTGAGCAGAGAACATAAAATTGAATTATTTTAATATTTCACTTGCTCATTTTGCTTGCTGCTGACTTCTGTGCGCCTGGTACTTCAGCTAGATTTTTGTTAAAATTGTGTAGATCTTGCACCATATTCATACATACAAACTAACATACATACGTATTTACATACGTACGTACATATATATCTTCATACTCTCATTTATACTCACCTTCATACATACCTTCATCCAATCGTACCTTTGCTCGCTTGCATACGTCATTTTTAATTACTCAAAACTACCAGGAGAGCCGAAGCGAGCAGCAACTGAGCAGAGAACATAAAATTGAATTATTTTAATATTTCACTTGCTCATTTTGCTTGCTGCTGACTTCTGTGCGCCTGGTACTTCAGCTAGATTTTTGTTAAAATTGTGTAGATCTTGCACCATATTCATACATATAAACATACATACATACGTATTTACATACGTACGTACATATATATCTTCATACTCACCTGCATACTTACCTTCATACATACCTTCATCCAATCGTACCTTTGCTCGCTGATATATAATTACTCAGAACTACCAGGAGAGCCGAAGCGTGCAGCAACTGAGCAGAGAACATAAAATGGAATTATTTTAATATTTCACTTGCTCATTTTGCTTGCTGCTGACTTCTGTGCGCCTGGTACTTCAGCTAGATTTTTGTTAAAATTGTGTAGATCTTGCACCATATTCATACATACAAACTAACATACATACGTATTTACATACGTACGTACATATATATCTTCATACTCTCATTTATACTCACCTTCATACATACCTTCATCCAATCGTACCTTTGCTCGCTTGCATACGTGATATATAATTACTCAGAACTACCAGGAGAGCCGAAGCGTGCAGCAACTGAGCAGAGAACATAAAATGGAATTATTCTAATATTTCACTTGCTCATTTTGCTTGCTGCTGACTTCTGTGCGCCTGGTACTTCTCGGTCTCTGTCTCTGATAATCAGCTTATTCAACTGTATTCAGAGGCTCATGCGATGTTGACCCTAGCTCAAATATGCAGCCTCTGCCTCAGCATAAGCTAATTGCTCTCTGTTTGGTTGTTATTATTGTGTTTATTGTGTGTTTGTTTTGTGGTTGGTCTATGCAAGCCACGCCCATGATGTGTGCTCGAACCTAATTGATTTGCTTGTGTGCGTGTTTGCGCTGACTGCAGCAATGGCCCAATTATATTTAAGCTTTGCCAATTTCGCTTGCTTCAAGCTAATTAAAACAACAACAACAAAGCCATCAAAGCAAATTGGCCAAGTGACAATAATGAGACGCCTAATGTTGATCAATTTTCATTAGCCAGAGCAAGCAGCTGCCTTCAGCTACAGCTCCCTTCTATCTTTCTGAGCTTAAACAAAGCAAATTTTAAATATTTTTGACTCCTGCTTTGCCATTTTGCCACGCCCCTTTACCTTCGCCCATCAACACTCTAAAAATTATATAAAAAGAAACAACTTTCAAGAAAAGAAAGAAAAAGTTGGGTGCTCATTAGCTATGAGCTGAAAAACAAAACAAGTTGACAGGGCCACGCCCCGCCCAGTTTTATATATATATATATATAAATATATATATATATTTCTGTATATATTAAATTTGTATCCACGCTTTAGGTTGACTTTGCTTTGTTTCATTTTTGGTTTCTCTTGGCGTTCGTCGTTTGCTTTGCATTTTTGCTTGAAGTGCGCTGAAATTTTATCAGTTCTGAGAGCCAGAAAAAAAAGTTTTTAAGACACGGCTTCAAGCAGGACGCTTGGGGCCGGTGTTGAGCTGGGTGGTGCCTGGCTGGCTGGGGGGCGTGGCGTATATAATTTCAGGTAACGCAAAGATGTCGCTACTTAAAAAAGTTTCCCGCTGTCTCGTAAAACTCGCATGTTTATGGCGAGGGTGACGGCATTTGGCAACCCTTTTTCTTCCCCTGAATGCTACAAGTAGATACCTTAGAGTAAATACAGCTCACACACGCATACACACAACCACACACCCACACACACCCACCTGGTGTGTGTTACATGTGACAAATTTTGGCTGGCTTCCTGAATTTGACAGCTCATTTGGAGTCGTCGCTGTTGATAGGCTTTCACGAGTGACGCCATCTTAGCGCAAAGTCGAAGCCGTATCCATGATATCAGCTGTGCCACATTAGCTCGATATCGACAATATGTGCCTTAGGGCTTAAGTCTCTGCCTGCCGCTGCTGCTCGGCACAAGTTGTAATTCGCTTTTGCCTTTGCCTTGGCGCATTGTTAATTAGCGCTGCGTCAGTTGCGTTCATTAATTATGCATCCAAAGTGCCAAAATGGGAGTCGCGCTTCAAATTGTAATTTATGTCGAAAACTAGGCAACACACTTTACAACACTGGCACGCACACACACACACACACACAATACACTGTACACTATACACTTCTGCTGCTTCACACTTTTAAATAAAACATTAATTAGTTCCGCAACAGCCGCGATAAAATGTTCGCTGCAAATAGTTTGCGCCAAACTATGCATAACACGAGAGCAGCATGAGCCGCAGCAACAAGAACAAGAACAAGAACAAGTAAAAGTAGAAGAAGAAAAACAACAACAACAACAACTAATAAGCGTTATGTATTAC
Source organism: Drosophila mettleri (assembly GCA_035047625.1). Classification (NCBI taxonomy): domain Eukaryota; kingdom Metazoa; phylum Arthropoda; class Insecta; order Diptera; family Drosophilidae; genus Drosophila; species Drosophila mettleri. The sequence continues at coordinate 13,218,015 of JAWNPI010000085.1, forward strand.
GAATTTCATTTTCACACCTGAGCGCATCTGACACATGTCTCGCTTTTTGCTATAAACACAGGGTATTAAGCAGGCTAGGGTATAAGTGTACATAGATGCCATAGAAGAAAATAAGTTTTATATGTTTTTTAGCGCCACTTAACTTTTAGTTTTCTTTTATATTTCTTATCAGATTTTAATATTTAATTGCCGATTTTATCTCTGTATGATAGCCATGTCTGTTCACTTTCACAAATTTGAATAAAATGAAAATTAAAATATAATTTTAATATAAATATTATATAATATAAATAAAATATTATATGATATAAATAAAATATAATAAAATAAAGTTATAGTATAAAATCCATATATGATATGGATATATAGTATATATATAGTAATATTTTATAATAAAATTTGTATTTGTGTAACTATTAGCTCAGGGCATAAATCAGATAATAGGTTCATAAGGACAAATATATTACAATATATTAAAATTTATTATAGTTTATTATAGTTTATTATAATTTATTATAATTTCTCTCAGTTATATAATTCATTAACATTAGCTCACTTTTAGACATTTTTAAAATAAGCTAGCTCTGCCTGCTTTTTTATTTAAACCATTGAGTATTTCCTTAAAATTAGCTTATTTATATAGTTAATAAATATAAATTAATTCAATGTTCTGCTCAGTGCACATCTATTTACTTCAAAATACTCATAAACTTGCTTCGTTTAATTTTATAAAAATAAACAATTATTAGTTAATTTAATAATTAAATTGTAATACGTAAAGCAACTCAGGCAAGTCTAGTTAAATTCATGCTAATCAAAATAGAAATATATATAATAAATATATATATTATACATATATATATATATTATAATATAATTTTTAATATATATATATATAATATATATTTTTAATATATATATACATTATTTTTCTCAGTGCTCTGTCAGTCAGCTGCAGCTGTCTTAATCTATTCATCTCAATCAATTTTAGTTTCATTTTCAAGTTCAGCTTGCATAATGCAGCGCAACTAATCTTCGTCTAGTTCAGCACAAGTTAATCAAATTTCTTAACTTTTATTGTTGTTGTTGTGATTGTTGTTGTTGCTGTTGTCAGCGTGTGAAAATTTCATAATTTCATGTTGTTGACTTTCGGTGCGGCGCTGCAGCTTTCATATATTATTTCGCTTGTTTTTTGTTGCTCCTTCAAGCTTGACGTAGCATGAAAAGAGCTCACATTTAGTTGGGGGCACGCTCGTTGACTACCAATCGTCGCTGGCAGCTGCACACCCCATGCACACACACACACACACACACTCATACTACACACACTGGGCGGCCACAACAATAACAACAAAGCGCCTCATGTCTGGCAGCCGTCTCGACTTTGCATTTTTCATAAAGCGCGCGCGCTCGCTCGCTGCGCGTTCAAGCTGAAATTTTAATTAAACATGTTAACACTGCAATTAAAAGTGAGCTTAACGAAAGCCCACAGAGTGTGCCGAGTGTGTGTGTGTGTGTGTTTGTGTGCCGCCTTTAGGGGCAAGCATAAATTTCTGCTAGCTGAGCTGCAGCGTTACGTATGCAGTGAGGCGCAGCGGGGCGTATGCGCAACGTGGGAAAACTTGTGTGCGACTGTATGTGTGAGTGCCGAAATGCAGGCCAGTTGCTCGTTAAGGGCATGAAATTGAAATTGAAATTGAACACTCGAGCTCTTATATGGAATTATTCATTATCCAAAAGCCCGGCTCACACTCTGGCCACGCCCTCACCTCGCAACCACTGCTGCCCCTTTGGCGCTGTTTTAACCTTTTGGTCGGTGGGGGTTGGGACGCACTTTTGACACTCGACCAGTGTTGGTTTGTGCACTGCTAATTAGCTCGTAAATGAGCTCGGCAATGCGCATTAGCGATCCGCTGCCCAAATCGAATTTCATTAAATTTTCAAAAACTTAGTTGATAATGGAGCTCTGTGTGACACACGGTCAGTCATACGAGCTGCTCAACTGTTGGTATGCACTCACACACACGCACATGACCATAGCCACACACTCACACACACACACACACACAGCTGCGGCATTTGGTTGGCTGCTTTGTGCAGTTTGGCTGTGTTATCTGATTAAGCTGTATTTCAGTTTCGGGCTTCCCAAAAAATACTTCAAAAATCTAAAGAGTTAGAGATAGGGGGAGAGCGAGCAAGAGCGAGACAGAGTGTGTGTGTGTGGCAAGGTTGACTAAAATTGGTAAAATCAAATTTTTCCAAGCTTCATTTTTAGCACAAAATGAAAAGTTTTGTGTTTCAACTTGTTCGCTTTCATATGAGCGACAAAATGAAATTAAAAACTCTCAGTCCTTTGTTCCTCCCATGTTCGCTGTCAACATAAATTTTGTGAGCGCAAACAGTAAACAGAAGGATTTTAATACCCTGTGAATATGAAAATGGAAAAAGTATCACAGTTGGTTGACTAAAAATAAATATTTCTAGCTGCTGACATAGAAAATGCATGTAGATTAATTATTTATTATTATTATTATAAAAGTACGACTGCGTCTAACCTAAGACGAGCAGTGTACATAGCGCGTCTTAGATTAGACGCATTCGTACTTTTGTTACAGTTTGTTTTATAAATTTTATTTAAAGCACAGTTGAAAATATAAATTATATGACCTTTCAATGACCTTTCATGTACATAGTTAATAAGAAATTTATTCTGCAAAATTGTTGTATTTTTTTACATTTTTGCAAAAGTTTTCCAAAAAAAAAAAGAAAATTTTTGCTTGGTGAATAAAATTTAGGTATTTTGGGGAAAAAAATAGTAAATAATTTTTTTTTAATTAATTTTTAGTTGGTATAAATATTAAACCACTATGTTTTAAATCAAGAGTATCTGCTAGTCACATATTTGCCTTCGTTGACTTGCGTTCGTGTTTAATTAAGCCAAAAGGCAGCATTGAAGCTGTCAGCAGCTGTGACAGATTCGGCCGGGCTTTGACGACGGGGCGTATGCGTCATATTTGCGTGGTGTGCGCTGAAAATGCTTGCCTACTTTTGAGCGCTGATTTAATTTATGGCTTACACAGGCGTGCGCCCACAGCTCTTGTGCTCATTTATATATACATATATATAAATCAATTGCTAACTTGCTTTCACTTTGCATCTTCTACTCCTCCTACACAGGCAATGCAGCGCCCCAATGATAATTGAATAGAGGCATTAATTGCCCTGTGGTTTGTTTGCCATTCACATGTCTACATAACCACACACACACACACACACACCCACACACACACACACAGATACATACGCGAGCAGACACACACAGGCAGAGTCAAACACACTCATATTGAGCTGCAGAGAGAGCTCTCAACAAGCAGAGGATAATCAAGTGCAGTTGCCATGCACGCGCAGGCGTTACCTTGGCGGCACTGGTCGTGGGTGCTGCTGCTGCTGCTGCTGCAGCTGGCCGCCCACTTGGTTCAGATATCGGGCTATCTGATCATTGTGCACGAGGAGACGCCGCCGGGCGCCGTCATCTTCAATACGTCCGTCTACAAGCTCGGCTCGGAGCGACACTACAAAATCAATGCGCACAAATCGGCGAACTTTGTGCATCATCTAGTCTCGGTCAGCCACAAGGATGGCCAAATCCAGTTGAAGAAGTCGCTTAAGTGCGACGGCATCTACTATCCAAATCTGTTCACCTTCTACGTGGACTCCACATCGAATCGTTTGAGATCCATTGACTATTATAGCCTGCCGGTGCGCATTTTCATCTCGGGGCATAGCTGCAACGAGGATCGTCGCATCGAGCAGGAGCTGCATCATTTGCATCACTTCGAGGAGGAGGACAACACGGGCTATTCGAAGCGACGCAGGCGTCGCAGTGTTCAGCCGCAGCCGCAGCCGCAGTCTCAGCCACCGCTGCTGCTGCTCGACGGCAATCAGCTGGAACTGGCCTACAGCCAGAATAGCACAGATTTTCGCGACGGCGATCTGATCTTTGGCAATAGCTTCGACAACGAGATGCGTCATCGCATACTGAGCCGCAAGCGGCGTGGCATCGCCACAGATCCGCTCCGGCTGCAGCCGGCGCTGCACAGGCGCATCACGGACGCCAAGCAATGGATATCCGAAACGTATGCCTCCTATGCCATACACACGACGGACAAGTGGAATCAGATCTGTTTGCGCAAGTCGCAGTTCATCAACAACCTGAACGCCTTCCTGCCCAAGTCCGTGTGCCAGCACTGCCGGGTGAACTTCCTGGACGTGAATGACGAACGCTTTGCCATCGAGCATCAGAATCGCGATCTGGTCGCCAGCCGCGATGTCTGCATACACGAGTCGATGTGGAAGGTGAGCATCACGTTCAACATACGCTGCAATCGCAATGACATCGTCGACTCGGACCATCGCCTGAAGATCGTCTATCATCACCAGGAGTTCAATGATACGGACATTGCGAAGCGTGTGCGGCGCGAGCTGCGCAATCAATCGCCATATTTCGAGCAGGCGCTGTATGTGGCCTCGGTGCTGGAGGAGCAGCCGGCCAGCGCCGCTGTGACCACGGTGCGTGCCCGCGATCCCGAGGACTCGCCTGTCGTCTACTCCATGGTCTCGCTGCTCGACTCGCGCTCGCAGTCGCTCTTCAAGGTGGACTCGCGCACGGGCGTCGTCACCACATCGGCCAGCCTGGACCGTGAGCTGATGGACGTGCACTACTTTCGCGTGGTGGCCACGGACGACAGCTTTCCGCCGCGCAGCGGCACCACCACGCTCCAAGTGAACGTGCTCGACTGCAACGATCACAGTCCCACCTTCGAGGCGGAGCAGTTCGAGGCGAGCATACGCGAGGGTGCCACCGTGGGCTCCACAGTGATAACGCTGCGCGCCACCGATCAGGACATTGGCAAGAATGCGGAGATCGAGTACGGCATCGAGGCCGTCACGGGTGAGTACCTAAATAGCCATAGCGACTCCTCCGCTCACGCTCTCCTCCCACCAGATGGCCTAGGTGCCGCACAGGATCAGGAGCTGCCCATCTTTCGCATCGACTCGCGCTCCGGCGTCATCTCGACGCGCAGCAGTCTCGATCGCGAGACGTCCGACAGCTACCATTTGCTGGTGACCGCCTCGGATATGGCGGCGGCGCAGAGCGAGCGCAAGACCGCCACGGCCAGTGTGCTGGTGAAGATCCTGGACGACAATGACAACTATCCGCAGTTCAGCGAACGCACCTACACCGTCCAGGTGCCGGAGGATCAGTGGGGCGACGACAACAGCGTCGCCCACATACGAGCTAGCGATGCGGATCAGGGCAACAATGCGGCCATACGCTATGCCATCATTGGCGGCAACACGCAGTCGCAGTTCTCCATCGACTCCATGAGCGGCGATGTGAGTCTGGTGAAGCCGCTGGATTACGAGAGCGTGCGCAGCTATCGCCTCGTCATACGTGCCCAAGATGGCGGCAGTCCATCGCGCAGCAACACCACCCAGCTGCTGGTCAATGTGATCGATGCCAATGACAATGCGCCACGCTTCTACACCTCACAGTTCCAGGAGAGCGTGCTCGAGAACGTGCCCGTCGGCTACAACATTATCCGGGTGCAGGCCTACGATTCGGATGAGGGCGCCAACGCCGAGATCAGCTACAGCATTTCGGAGCGCGATGACAATTTTCCCTTAGCCGTCGATGCGCGCACCGGCTGGGTGCAGACCATCAAGCCGCTGGATCGGGAGGAGCAGAGCCGCTTCGCCTTTCAGGTGGTGGCCAAGGATGGCGGTGTGCCGCCCAAGTCGGCCAGCTCCTCGGTGGTCATCACCGTCCAGGACGTCAACGACAATGATCCCAGCTTCAATCCCAAGTACTATGAGGCCAATGTGGGTGAGGATCAGCCGCCGGGCACGCCAGTGACCACGGTAACTGCCACCGATCCGGATGAGGATTCGCGCTTGCATTACGAGATCAGCACGGGCAACACTCGTGGACGCTTTGCGATCACCTCTCAGAATGGACGCGGCCTGATTACCATTGCCCAGGCTCTGGACTACAAGCAGGAGAAGCGCTTCCTGCTGACGGTGACGGCCACAGACTCCGGCGGACGCTCCGACACGGCCACGGTGCACATAAACATCACGGATGCCAACAACTTTGCGCCCATCTTTGAGAATGCGCCGTACAGTGCGCCGGTGTTCGAGGATGCGCCCGTGGGCACCACGGTGCTCGTGGTCTCGGCCACCGACAGCGATGTGGGCGTCAATGCACAGATCACCTACTCCCTGAACGAGGAGAGCATCAATGGGCTGAGCAGTCCCGATCCGTTTACCATCAATCCGCAAACGGGCGCCATTATAACCAGCGCCCAGCTGGATAGGGAAACCACCAGCGGATATCTGCTGACGGTGACCGCCAAGGATGGCGGCAATCCCTCGCTCAGCGACACCACCGACGTGGAGATCAGCGTCACGGATGTGAACGACAATGCGCCCGCCTTCAAGAATCCGCTCTACCAATCCTCCATACTGGAGGACGCGCTGGTGGGCACCTCCGTCATACAGGTGTCGGCCAGCGATCCGGACATTGGACTGAATGGCCGCATCAAGTATTTGCTCAGCGATCGCGATGTGGAGGACGGCTCCTTTGTCATCGATCCCACGTCGGGCACAATACGCACCAACAAGGGACTGGATCGGGAGAGCGTGGCCACATACCATCTGACGGCCATAGCCGTGGACAAGGGCTCACCGCCGCTCTCCTCGACGGTGGAGGTGCAAATCCGTCTGGAGGACGTCAACGATTCCCCGCCCACATTCTCGTCCGACAAGATAACGCTGTATGTGCCCGAGAACTCGCCGGTGGGCTCCGTGGTGGGCGAGATCCATGCACACGATCCCGACGAAGGTGTCAATGCTGTGGTCCACTACTCCATCATTGGCGGCGATGATTCGAATTCGTTTTCCCTTGTCACACGACCCGGATCGGAGCGTGCCCAGCTGCTCACCATGACCGAGTTGGACTATGAATCGTCGCGCAAACGCTTCGAGCTGGTGGTGCGCGCCGCCAGTCCTCCCCTGCGCAACGATGCGCATATCGAGATTCTGGTCACGGACGTGAACGATAATGCGCCGGAGCTGCGCGACTTTCAAGTCATTTTCAATAATTTCCGTGATCATTTTCCCAGTGGCGAAATCGGACGGATTCCCGCCTTCGATGCGGATGTTAGCGACAAGCTGAACTATCGCATTCTGTCGGGGAACAATGCGAATCTGCTGCGCCTGAACAGCAGCTCGGGCGGCCTGATACTGAGCCCGCAGCTGAACACGAATGTGCCCAAGTTTGCCACCATGGAGGTGTCCGTCTCGGATGGCATTAACGAGGCGAAGGCCATCATGCAGCTGTCGGTGCGCCTGATCACAGAGGACATGCTGTTTAACTCGGTGACGGTGCGGCTCAATGAGATGACGGAGGAGGCGTTTCTGTCGCCGCTGCTCAACTTCTTTCTGGATGGTTTGGCCGCCATAATACCCTGTCCCAAGGAGAGCATATTCATCTTTAGCATACAGGACGACACGGACGTCACGTCACGCATACTGAACGTCAGCTTCTCGGCCAAGCGGCCAGACGTCTCGCATGAGGAATACTATACGCCGCAGTATCTGCAGGAGCGCGTCTATCTCAATCGCGCGATTCTCGCTCGCCTGGCCACCGTCGAGGTGCTGCCCTTCGACGATAATCTGTGCGTGCGCGAGCCCTGCCTCAACTTCGAGGAGTGCCTGACGGTCCTGAAGTTCGGCAATGCCTCGGAGTTCATACACAGCGATACGGTGCTCTTCAGGCCCATTTATCCGGTGAACACGTTTGCCTGCTCCTGCCCGGAGGGCTTCACGGGCAGCAAGGAGCATTATCTGTGCGACACCGAAGTGGATCTTTGCTATTCGGATCCCTGCCAGAATGGCGGCAGTTGCGTGCGGCGCGAGGGCGGCTACACCTGCGTCTGCCTGGACACGCACACGGGCGCCAACTGCGAGACGAGCATCAATAAGCTGCGTCCCTGCAACTCGGATGCCTGCGACGGTGGCTTGTCCTGCATGAACAACTATCTCAGCTCCCAGCCGCCACCCTACACCGCCACGTGTGAGCTGCGCGCGCGCTCCTTCTCGCGCAACTCGTTTCTGACGTTCGAGAGCCTCAAGCAGCGGCATCGCTTCAATCTGAAGCTGCGCTTCGCCACCGTGCAGGACAATGGGCTCTTGCTCTACAATGGACGCTACAACGAACTGCATGACTTCATTGCCCTCGAGCTGCTGGACGGACACATCAGCTTCTCCTTCTCGCTGGGTGATCGCAGCGAGCGCGTGGGTCTAGTGCAGCCCACGAAGGTGTCGGACGGCCATTGGCACGAGGTGGAGATCGTCTACTTCAATCGCACGGTGACCGTCGTGCTGGACAAGTGCGACACGGCCATTGCGCTGTCGGGGCAGCTGGGCGCGCCCTGGAACTGCGCCAATCAGACCACGCTGCGGCTGGACAAGCGCTGTGCGCTGCTCACCGAGACCTGCCATCGCTTCCTGGATCTGACCGGTCCGCTGCAGGTGGGCGGCCTGCCGCGCATACCCGCCCACTTTCCGGTGGCGAATCGTGACTTTGTCGGCTGCATTTCAGATCTGCGCATCGACGAGCGCTTCGTCGATCTCAATTCGTATGTGGCCGACAATGGCACCATTTCGGGCTGTCCGCAGAAGTCGCCACTGTGCGCCTCGGTGCCGTGCTTCAATGGCGGCAGCTGCCGCGAGGGCTGGGGCACCTACACCTGCGACTGCCCCGAGGGCTATGCGGGCAACAATTGCCAGGATAATATACCCGCACCGTGGCGCTTCTCGGGCGACGGCAGCCTCAGCTTCAATCCGCTGCTGCGGCCCATCCAGCTGCCGTGGCTGACGGCGTTTTCGCTGCGCACGCGCCAGGAGGACGCGTTCATCATGCAGATCCAGATTGGGCAGAACAGCTCGGCTGTCGTCTGTCTGAAGCACGGCATACTCTACTACGTCTACGACAATGAGCCCATGTATCTGGCGGGCGCCTATCTCTCGGATGGCGACTGGCATCGCGTCGAGATCAAGTGGCTGCAGGGCTCCGAGGTGCAATTCTCGGTGGACTATGGCCAGCGCAGCGGCTCGGTGCCCATGTCCCAGAAGGTCCAAGGACTCTATGTGGGCAAAATCGTAATGGGCAGCGTCGACGGCACCATTGGCGCCGTCCAGGATGCAGTGCCCTTCGAGGGCTGCCTGCAGGACGTGCGCATCGGGGCAAGCCAAGCGGTGCTCTCGCGGCCCACCATACGCGAGAATGTCGAAGATGGCTGCGAGTCGCGTGCCCAATGCCCCAGCAGCTGTCCGGTTCACTCGAGCTGCGCCACCGGCTGGGATCGTGCCGCCTGTGAGTGCAGCGCCGGCTACGTGGGCGCCGACTGTGCGCCCATCTGCACGGTGCAGCCCTGCGCCGCCGGCGTCTGCAGAGCCAATGCGAGCCTCTCGCGCGGCTACAGCTGCGAGTGCAACAGCACCTATCAGCACGGCGAGTACTGCGAGCGCACACGACAGCAGCCCTGCCCGGGCGGCTGGTGGGGCGAGCGCGTCTGCGGTCCCTGCAAGTGCAACATCAAGCAGGGCTACCATCCGGACTGCAACAAGACGACGGGCCAGTGCTACTGCAAGACGAACCACTATCAGCCGCCCAATGAGACGGCGTGCCTGGCCTGCGATTGCTATTCGATTGGCAGCTTCAACAGCGCCTGCAACCGGCTGACGGGTCAGTGCGAGTGCCGCGAGGGCGTCATCGGACGTCGCTGCGACTCCTGCTCGAATCCGTATGCCGAGGTCACGCTCAACGGCTGCGAGGTTGTCTACGATGCGTGTCCGCGTTCGTTTGCCGCCGGCATTTGGTGGCCACGCACGCCGCTCGGCAGCATCACCGTCGAGAACTGTCCGCTGCCGGCGCGCGGCAAGGGTCAGCGCAGCTGCGACAGCCAAACGGGCAGCTGGAGCCAGCCGGACATGTACAACTGCACCTCGGAGCCGTTCGTCGAGCTGCGTCGTCAGCTCTCGCAGCTGGAGAAACTGGAACTGGAGCTCAACTCGTTTGTGGCCATCAAAATGGCCGAGCAGCTGCAGCACGCCTGCGAGGCCGTCGATCGCAGCGCTGTCAGCAAGCCAGCAGCGCCCAGGCACAATCGCAGATACAAAATGGAATCGTCGTTCCTCATGAATGCCGGCGGCGCTGTCTGGTCGCACGAGCTGGACATGGACTATCTGTCCGACGAGCTGAAGTTCTCGCACGATCGCCTCTACGGCGCCGATCTGCTGGTCACCGAGGGCATACTGCAGGAGCTGATCAACTATGAGCTCATGCAGAGCGGCCTCAACTTGACGCACAGCCAGGATAAGTACTTCATCAAGAATCTCGTCGATTCGGCCAGTGTCATACTGGATCGCAAATACGATGCGGAGTGGCGGCGCGCAACGGAGCTGATACAGCGCGGACCCGACGATCTAGTCGATGCCTTCAATAAGTATATGGTCGTTCTGGCGCGCTCGCAGCACGACACCTACACGAATCCCTTCGAGATTGTCCAGCGCAACATGGTCTTGGGCCTGGACATTGTGACAACCGAATCGCTCTTTGGCTACGAGCCCGAACAGCTGAGCGAGTATCACAAGACAAAGTATCTGAAGCCGAATGCCTTCACCACGGAGAGTGTGGTGCTGCCGGACACGAGTGGCTTCCTGCAGCACTCGGCCAAACAGAAGCCGGTGATCAGCTTTCCCAAGTACAACAATTACATATTGGACAAGCACAAGTTCGACAAGCACTCGAAGGTGCTGGTGCCGCTCGAGATGCTGGGCATAACGCCGCCGGAGAGCGATGAGGTCACGCAGGGTAGTCGTGGCAACGACTATCGCGCCATTGTCGCCTATGCCCAGTACAAGGATGTGGGTCAGCTGCTGCCCGATCTGTATGATGAGACCATCACGCGCCGCTGGGGCGTCGATGTGGAGCTGGCCACGCCCATACTGTCACTGCAGATACTGGTGCCGTCGGCGGAGCGCGAACAGCAGCGCCTCGAGATACCCTCACGGAAAATATCCTCGGTTATCCCAGCTTCGACGGGTTCCGTGTCGTCTGCGTCTGGCGGCTCGACCATCATACGCAGCTCGAGCAGCACGGAGCAACAGTTCGTCGAGGTCTTCGATGTGCCCAAAGCGCCGAGCAGCAGCAGCGAGCAGCAAATCGAGGACATACGCATCACAGCGCATGAGATACCACCGCCAGCATCCGTGGAGCAGGAGGAGGGCCATAGCAATGAGGCGGTCGAAGTGGACAATCCTCACATACGGCTCAATCTCGACGACATCGAGTTCCATGGCAATTCGGGCGAGGAGATCAGCGTCGACTCACCCGAGCAGCTGAATCCCAACTACGAGGGCAATCCGGACAGCAGCGAGCAGTCGAAGGGCGAGAATGATGCCATCTATCGGGATCGTCGACTGGTCAAACGCCAGGTGGAGGTCATCTATCCGTCGGAGCAGCTGCAGAAGCCGCAGCACATGGTCTATCGTTCGCTCGGCTCGCCGCATCTCTCGCAGCCCATCAAGCTGCAAATGTGGCTGGACATGGACGCCACCCGCTTCGGGCCGCGCTCCAATCCGCAGTGTGTGCGCTGGAACTCGTTCACCAATCAATGGACACGGCTCGGCTGTCAGACGGAAATACCCGACTTTGACGGCGACTTCGCGCAGGTCTCGCATCTGCCCATCCTGATCAACTGCAGCTGCACGCACATCTCCAACTATGCGGTCATCGTGGACATTATCGATCCGGAGGACATACCGGAGCCCTCGCTGCTCGTGCAGATCACCTCGTACTCGGCCTTCATGGTGTCGCTGCCGCTCCTGCTGGGCGTCCTGCTCGCCTTGGCGCTGCTGCGCGGCCAGCAGACAAACTCGAATACCATTCACCAAAACATCGTGCTCTGCGTCTTCTGTGCCGAGCTGCTATTCTTCGTCGGCATGCAGTCGAGGCGAAACCTCTTGGAGAACGAGTTCCCCTGCAAGCTGATTGCCATCTGCCTGCACTACTTCTGGCTGGCTGCCTTCGGCTGGACAACCGTCGACTGCGTGCATCTCTATCGCATGCTCACCGAAATGCGGGACATCAATCATGGTCCAATGGGCTTCTACTTCGCCATGGGCTACGGTGCGCCCGCTGTCGTTGTCGGCCTATCCGTCGGGGTGCGAGCGCATGAATACGGAAATAGTTTATTGTGAGTATTCATGAATCATAATTCATTATTCATTATCAATTATCCATGATCCATTATCCACTATACATTATCCATTATCCATTATCCATTATCCACTATACATTATCCACTATACATTATCCATTATCCGACCTAAATGGTCTCCTGATTTTAAGCGCCTTTCCAGGCAATTCTCAATTGATTAAGAGTCGAACTGCAGTTCGCCACTCACAATCGCCTTTTCATTTCTATTTTAACATCGCCTTTCAATGCAATTCTCAAATTTGTCTCTTGCTCCTGCAGCTGCTGGTTATCCGTCTACGAGCCCGTCGTCTGGTGGCTAGTGGGTCCCATAGCTGGCATGTCGGTGGTGAATCTGCTGATACTCTTCGTTTCGGTGAAGGCCGCCTTTACGCTCAAGGATCATGTGCTGGGCTTTGGCAATCTGCGCACGCTTCTCTGGCTGTCGGTGGTGTCGCTGCCCCTGATGGGCGTCATGTGGGTGCTGGCGGTGCTGGCCGCCTCGGAGCACTCGCAGCTGCTCAGTCTGTTGCTCTCCGGCGTCGTGCTGCTGCACGCGCTCTTCTGCCTCATTGGCTACTGCATCATCAATAAGCGCGTGCGCGAGAATCTGCAGCGCACGTGCCTGCGCTGCATGGGCCGCAAGGTGCCGCTGCTGGACTCCTCCATGGTGGTTAGCAACAGTTCGCACAATGTGAATGGCGCCGCCAGACCCAACAATTTCCTCGCCGGCAACTATGATACGGCGCGTCGCAACATCGGCATCAGCGCCTCGAGCACCACGTCGCGCAGCACGGCCAAGACCAGCTCCAGTCCGTACAGCGATGGCCAGCTGAGGCAGACATCGACATCTACCTCGAACTACAATTCGGCCAGCGATGCGCCCAGTTTTCTGCGCGGCTTTGAGTCCACCACGACGGGTCGCACGCGCAGCGAGGAGAAGACGCGCCGCCAGCGCAAAGATTCCGATTCGGGCTCCGAAACGGACGGACGCTCCCTGGAGCTGGCCTCCAGTCACTCCAGCGATGATGACGAATCGCGCACGGCGCGCTCCTCTGGCACGCATCGCAGCACGGCCGTGAGCTCAACGCCCGCCTACCTGCCGAACATAACGGAGCACGTGCAGGCGACGACGCCGCCCGAGCTGAATGTGGTGCAGAGTCCACAGCTGTTTCCCAGCGTCAACAAGCCGGTCTATGCGCCGCGCTGGTCCAGCCAGCTGCCCGACGCGTACTTGCAGTCGCCGCCGAACATCGGTCGCTGGTCGCAGGACACCGGCTCGGATAACGAGCATGTGCACGGCCAGAAGATGACCATATCGCCGAATCCGCTGCCCAATCCCGATCTCACCGACACCAGCTACATGCAGCAGCACCACAACAAGATCAACATGACGCCCTCGATACTGGAGAACATACGCGACGCACGCGACGGCTACGAGGACAGCCTGTACGGGCGGCGCAACGACTATGCGGATAAGTACGGCTCGTACAAGCCGCCGAGTCACTATGGCAGCGAAAAGGATTATCCGGGCGCGGGCGCGGGCGGTGGCGGCGCGAGCGGCTCCCAGACCATCGGCCACTTGCGCAGCTTCCATCCGGATGCGGCGTATTTGAGCGACAATATCTATGACAAGCAGCGCACGCTGGGCAGCGGCTACATGGGCGCCAAGTCCGAGTCGCCCTACCTGTCCAAGGATCGCATCACGCCGGACATTTATGGCTCGCGCGACGGACACTACAGCCTGAAGCGGCAGCCGGCGTTTGCCACAGACTCGCTGCACTCGGTGCACTCGCTGCTCAAGAACGACTACCATCAGCAGCAACAGCAGCAACAGCAGCAGCAGCAGGCGGATCGCCTGTCGGAGGGCTCGGATAAGAATGGCTATCACTTCCCGTACACCGCCGAGGAGGATCATCTGCAGCAGCAGGCGCGCAAGCTGAGCGCCGGCCATGCGCAGCCGCCGTCGCTGCACGGCTCACAGCAGCTGCAGCAGCTGCAGCATCTCCAGATGCATCCGCACGCGGCGCTGGTGAACGACATCAACAATCCCGGACTGCTCGCACGGCACACGCTCGCCGGCAGCGTCGTTGGCGGCAGCTCACGGCACAGCTCACGCGCCTCCTCGCCGCCCTCGAACATGGTGGCGCCCATGCAGCCACTGGGTCCACTCGCCAGCATCACGGACACCGAGTGAGTAATCCTCAGACGACTTTCTAGCGCCCAAGGATTTTTTTTTTGGTTTGGTTTTCTCTCTGATTTCGCTTATGTTTGTCTTTTGTTTTGGGTTAATATTAAGTTTGCAGTTGTCTTTGCCCTTGCCGTTTTCAGTGTGTCCCGTCTCTCTCTCTCTGTCTCTCACTGTCTCTCTCTATACATATATATATCCACATACATCCGTTGCGACTAGAGCACAACACGTAATTAGTCCGCTTTGTACTCGTCGTACCAAATCCAATTTGAGTTACATATCCCGCCAAACAATTTCATTTGCCCCAGGTACTCTCATAATCATTCACCATTCGATAGCCCATACTCGAGCTCATACTCACACTCATACTCATACTCATACCCATACCCATACCCATACCCGTATTCGTATGCGTATTCGTATTCATATTCGCATTTGTCTAGCAATTTGTGCGGTTCGTTTCATTTCGTTCAAGCTTTCGTTTCGTTTGTCTTTTCATTCAGTTCTTTTCAACGTTTTTATTCCATTTTAATCTGTGCGCTTTTGTTTCTAATTCTCGTTGCTTTATGGCATACAAAACCACATAAATACACACTCACACACACACACACAAAAAAGTGAAATATCTAAAAAAAAATATTCCTTGTTTTTTTCCCTTGCTCCCAAAACTACAATGAAAACTACAAACAATGCATATGAATATGATCCGAAACTGAACACATACACTCATACACACACACACACACTCACACGTACACTCTCTCTCACACACACTTATAATTGAAACTTTCAGCTGGTCCTGGGAACGTTTGAAGCAAATCTAATTTGACTATCTTTCACTTTTCTACTTGCTCTCTCTCTCTCTCACACACACTTACACTATCTCGCTCTTGCTTTGACTCTATCTCTTTCTCTGCTGCTTTGTTGAATCTAACAACAATTGACATACAACACACACACAACACACAACACACACACACACTCTCACACACTTATATGCATTGCATAACAATGGCGGCCAATTGCGTCTTACTTGAACAACAATAACAATGAAAAAAAAACAACAACAACAACAACAAACACTGACAAATCGCTACAACAACAACAGCTCCGAGGTAAACCACAAACGAATTGCATTTTCCATATATTTCAAATATCATTCGTATCACAGCGTCTCACGTTTTCATTTACTTTTCTATTCGCATTTTTCCATCATTTGTTTTCCACAACTGTTTTTTTTTTTCTGTGCATAAAATTGCAATTTATTTATATTTATCTCATTTTATTGCCTTTTATTTTATTTATTTAATTTTTTTTTTTTTTTTTTTTTTTTGTAATCAATTGAAATTTAATTGCACTTCACACATAACAAATAAATGAATAAATTTTTGTCTCTTAAATTAATTGAAAATGATTTGCGCTCAATTTAATTCGAAATTAATTGTAAATAAGAAAAGCGAATTAAAATAGAAATCAATTGTTTATTTTGCGTTCACAATTCATTTGTTGTTTTTGGTTTTGATTTGCGTAATTTTCGCAATTTTGAATGCATCTAAAAAAAAAAAAATGTATATATATTTATTTTATGTATATGTGGTTGGCATCAATCATTGAAATTCATTTACTTTGCAACAATAACAAACAACACTGCAACAACAACAACAACAACAACAACATATGTTAAACATTTTCACAGCTCGACATTGTTTGGCTGCAACGCAGGCAGCAGAGGCAACACTATCCCTGGTCGCTAACAATATGGTATCAGGATATGTACATAACAAATACGAATTCAATTAATAATAGATCTAATAATAGCAGAACGGCAAATACTAGAGACTGCACCAGCTTTGATGATAGTTAATTAAAGCTCTTTAACAACATAAATAAATAATCAAATGCTAAATCCATGATATTGGCCAGCCCCACTAATATGGCTAGAGCTGTGCACCTGGAGCCAGGCGTATACTTAATATGCCTCATAAATTCAATTATTTAACAAATATATAGACAATAAACTTCGGATTGTCGAAGTTGAAATATACTTGCAGCTAAATATATAAAATACCCGCTCATTAGGTAAAAAGAGAGTATATATATAAATATATAATATATGTAAATATATATAAATTGAATGGCTAATCAAGCTAAGAGTAAGAAAATCTTGCAAGGCTTGAAAGCGCGAATCAACAAATTTTATAGTTAACGCGCTGTGGACCTTGCGGCATTTATAAGTCGTTAAAGGAAAAAATTAGCTTAAATTATTTTAATTTAAATCAATTTGAATAATGTTTAAAATTATAAAAAGATAAATTTATTACAAATATTTAAAAAATATATTTAAATAAAATCTCTTTAGCTATAGTCCCATTTGAGCCTACAAAGAGCTTAGGTGCAGATCCACAAAAAGACATCAATGAAAGCTAGAAAAATTGCATATAAATCCTATATATATACATATATATATATTCTTTAAATTGTTAACGCTCATGTGAGACCTCCACAACATATATATATTTATATATATAAAAAAATGGAATTTTTATATGTAATGCAAATTAACATAGATAAATAAATTTAAACTTACTCAGCCCAAGCGCCACTGCAAGAATATTTCTTTTAATTAAAGTAAACATAATATTTGATATAACTAACTAAATAGCTAAATATTCAAATAATAACAAAACAAATACCAAATTTTCTATACGATTTATCCATAAATATTCAAATATATACGAAATGTGTTTTCACTTATACCAAACGAAATTTAGCTGACAAAATATTTAGCATAATTTTAATTTTTATAAAATTAGCTATTTTAGCCAGCGGCAGCTGTTTCCCATAAATTAAACATAAATACGGTTGAATAGCTGAGCCACGCACACACATTCACATACAACAGATTATACACACATACACACACACACACATACATACACACACACACATATATATATATATAACATTTCACGTAATTTTGCATAGAAATTCAATTTATTTTTCACATTTTTTCTTATTCACGTTTTTTTCTTTTTGTGTTGCAGCTTTTGGCATGACATTAGCTAATGTAGTTAAATATTAAAGCTTTTATCTAATTGAATCGCATGCACTTAGCATAACTTAGCTGTTGTTCATGAAATATAAAAGAGAATAATATAAATAATTATGCGTTGAAGTGCTGAAAACTAAATTAATAAATTTTGCTTTGGCTATTCTTTTGGCACAGGCGGAATATTGATGATGACGAGACCACAGTGTGACGACTGCCAACGGCACAGCGGCAGCGGCAGCAGCACAAGTTGCAGCAGCTCAAGTTGCAGCAGGCGGCAAATCAGTTTGCAACCATCAGACGCAAGCCCCAATTCAAAAGGCAAACGAATCATATTTAAATGAAGCTTCAAAAACTTAAATAATAAATGTTAATATATTTGCTGGCCACACAGACACACCCATATATATACCCTGTATACCCTGTACATACCATAAAACGAAAAGGAAAACTTGTACTGCATGCATAAGTATTTATACACATACACATACATATACATATATTTTATAGCATTTAATTTCTTTATAAAAAGAGCAACTACACAGACATATGACATCATTTAAATAATTATATTAATTTATATATACATAAAACAATTTCTACAGTTTAGCTCATAATTTATGCATTTACTTAGCTCTATGTGTATCATAAATAAATTACAAAATATATATATATATATATATATATATATATGTATATATATATATACTTATATATACTTACGTATACTTAATGTATTTAATAAAACTCAGACTGATTTATGCATTTCTTTTTGTGAATTTTCTTATACTTAAGAATCGCTTCAACATGGCTCAACACCCACACACATACACACCCGCACACATAAATTGTGAACAAAATATTTAGAAAGAGTATTAAGCAGTTCGACTATATCAAATATATATTCTATCTATAATAATGATGTATATTATAAACATATACATAATCTCAGAAGCTGTATGTCAGACGAAGTTGCATGCCCTGCAGTTTGGGCATATTAAATAAAATAAACAATAATAAATGAGCAAAAAAAAAAATGAATTAAATTTATAGATATACTATATTCAGAGTATAAATACCAATAGTCTATGCAGAGTATAAAATTAATGATTCAAAACCCCTAATTGCTATACCAACTCAGCTAAGCTCAACTCTAATACGTTGCTCAAAGTAAAAAAAAAAAAAGAAATTTGATTTAACAGAAATTCCTTAACAATAGATCCGCACAGGGTATCAACGGGACTCATGCAGCTTAACTTTACCTTCACCCATTCGCATTTCCAGTGTATTTTTTTTTTATGTTTTCACCGAGTTTTTAGCAAAAATGCAAATGCAACAAAAAGTCGCGTGCCTCATAATTATGTAGAGCTTATTATGCCAAATTAGTTAAAGTTGAGCGCATTTTTATGTAATAAAATGAAAACAAAATATATAAAAAGAAAAAAAAATATTAAATTATAATTAATTTGCACGCGTTGCCATTTAGTTGGAAATTGAAGAAGTTCAGAAAAAACACAATTCAAAATTAAACTTAAAATGAATTAAAAACAAAAAATAAATGTACAAAAACAAAAACGAGTTTAAAGCGCATCAATACAACGCACTAAGATCAAAATCTATATAAAAGGATAAGCTCTAATAGACTCTCACACACACACATACACACACAGTTAAACATATCCAGCAGTAAATGTCTATATATATTATATATATAATAAAATGCTTTGAGAAACACACACAAATATATAATGAAATTTGTAGCTAGAAACAGTTTTTGTGTTTGTGCAAAAATTATAAAAATTTAAAGCTGCTCAATGCGGCTCAAATACCAAAATAAATCAATTTTAAGCCGCCTACAACAGACTCTTAATTAACCAAGCGAGAAGCGAAGCGATGACACTTACCACAGCAAAATGCTTGCAG